>JAUKNX010000113.1:0-142057 GCA_030762935.1 Hymenopus coronatus
TTATCTGCTGTTGGGTGATAGTGAATTTTTAATATAACTTCTGTTTCTTGTGTAAACAAAGTGGTGATTTGTTTTAATGTTAATTTCTCCTTATGTTGGTCAATGTTGTCTGGGTTGAAACAACTGGCTGAGGCTATATATCTTAATTAGAGTTATTCTGTTGTACTTTTCCGGGTCGAGAGGCGTGCTGAGGAGACTGTGTACTGAGGTTTTGAAGGTTGCCTGCTTGTGAGGTTCGATTGAAACTATTCTGTTTTATGTAATTGTGTGTATGTGTGGTCTTCCTGTAGATGCCATAAGTGATCAATGATTTGTTGGTCTCCTTTGATGTGAAATCATTATTCACCAACATTCCAATCAAAAAATTACTTGAAACCTTCAAAGTTTGGCTCACAGACATAGGCTTAAACAAAAAAGAAATATAAGACTTCCATAATTTAACAGAACTATGCATCAATCAGAACTATTTTTAATTCAATGGCAGATTTTATAGACAATCCTCAGGCTTAGCAATGGGTAACCCACTTTTGCCCTTTTTCAGCAAATCTATAAGTAAGAGAAAGCGTCTTCTTTTTGAAATAAGAAAATCAAATAAAACTGACAATTTCATGCAATATTTCAAACAATATAAGCAAATTCACAACAAACTAATTAAGGCTGCTAAAAAAACAATACTTTGATGTACTTATTCTTAACTCCACAAATAAAAATAAAACAATATGGAATATAATAAAGAATGAAACAGGAAATACAAAGTCGAACACCTGCAACAACATAACTCTGGAAATAAATACTACAGTAGTCAAAAATCCAGCCTATATTGCTGATATCTTCAATGAACATTTCTCTACGGTTAATGATAGAGTAGTACTGCCTCAAACTGGCACTCACATCCCCAACCCCAAATTGAATAGAAATGACAAAAGTATCTTCCTTACACCTGTGACTTATGATGAAATTATAAAAATTATTAAATTTAAAAAAATAGCCTCTCAGCTGGTCCTGATGAAGTGCCAGAATGCATAATAAAAGCGTCCATGAACTTTATTGCTAATCCCTTACTGGAAATATGTAATGCTTCAATGAGTTCAGGGATATTTCCTGTCATTCTGAAATCAACTAGAATAGTCCTTATACTAAAAACAGATGACCCTCAAAATGTTGACAGTTACAGACCCATCTCCCTACAATCCGGTTTCTCAAAAATATTGGAAACGGTCATGTGTAGATTGGTTCCTTTTCTGGAAAAATTTGTGTTTAATGGCCAGCAAAATGGTTTTCAGAAAAACTCTCCACTCCTTCCTTAAAGAAACACTTGAAGGAGTTGATGCATGTAAATCCACTCTTGGTCTCTTTATGGACCTAAGTGAGGCATTTGACCTAGTGGATCATACTATTTTGTTGTCTAAATTAGAAGCTTACGGTATTCATGGAGTAGCTCATAAGTTGATGACATCTTATCTCAGTAATCGTAAACAAGTTACTATCATGCAAAATGATAATGGTCAATATGGTAGTTCTAATTCTAAAATGATAAAAGGCAGGGTTCCCCAGGACTCTTGTACATAAATGATTTGCCAGTGAATGTACCTCATGAGGAAACCATACTATATTCGGATGATACAAGCTGTATACTTAGGGGTGATAACTTCGCACAGTTGCAACAGCAGGCTAATTGTGTTACGTCAAATTTGATGCAATGGCTGTCCTCAAACAAACAACAGTGACAAATCCCAATGCATGAGTTTTGCAGTATCTTGTAGAGGTAATGTCAACATTAAACCAGTAATCAACTATAATGGTAAAATAATTCGGCATATTACTAACATAACATTTTTAGGAATAATTATTGATAAACTCCTGAATTGGAAGCCACACATACAATACATTACATCTAAAATTAATGGAGCACACTATCTAATATCAATGCTAAAAGGACTATACACTCCTCAAACAATAAGAATAATATATTTTTCCAATGTGCATTCAGTACTTGCTTATGGCATAATCCTTTGGGGAAATTCAACTGATGTAAATAAATAAGCTGTTTATAACTCAAAAGAAAATAATTAGAAACATGTATAACTTAAAGAAAACCGAACACTGGAAAACACATTTCGTACAAAACAATATACTTGTCCTACCTTTTATGTTTACATTAGAAACAGTTTGCTTCCTAAATAACAACATTCATCTCTTTAATTCAAACAACACTGTGCATGAGCATGCCACCAGAAATGAGGATATTCTTCACTTGCAAGCTGCCAGAACAACAAAAAAGATTAACTCCATACTACATACAGGAATCCTGATGTAAAATTTAATCTCAAAACAGATAAATGACAAGCATCCACCAAAGTTCAGGAAGATGTTAAGAAGTTTTTAATTGAACAATATTTCTTCAATGTACGAGAGTTTTACGAGTTCTTTAGCCACAATTCATGAATGATGTAAATAGGATCATTATGTTGCATATAATTGTTCATACAGGGTTACTACAAAAAAAAATAGACAACTTCAACTGCCTGTAAAACAAAAACTATTAGAGATAGCAACCTAATTATTTTGGAGGTATGTTGAGAAACTCTCAAAGTTTCGTTTGTTACTATTCGTAACGCTGTAGTGTTTTGTTTGTTGTTGCAGAAGCTGAAATGGTGGAAAATCCTGTGGAAAATTCCAGCTGCAAACTCATATGATTATTCGGTAAGCTTTCACGCCTCTAACTGTGCCCCATGACTCTCCTGACGTGGAATATCCATGGTGTCCGTACCCATAGGGCCGATGTGCAGCTGTTACTATGGTCCTATAACCCTCTGATTCTGTGTTTGCAGGAGACAAAGCTTCGCCCCCATGATGCATTTGCCCTGCACCAATACCTTCCCATGCGGTTTGACGTTACACTGGAGGAGGGCTCTCCTGCTCATGGGGGTGTTATGATCCTCACGCGCAATGACATCTGCTGTCAGAGTCTCGCTTACTACTACCTTACAAGCTATTGCTACCCAACTTGCCCTTCCTGGTTTCTGCTTTAGCGTATGTAATGTCTACGTTCCGCCTTCATCTATCCTCTGCGCCGCTGACATGCTTTATTTTTGGCACAGCTCCCAGCACCTTTTCTTCTGCTGGGTGATTTTAATGTCCACCATCCCTTATGGGGTTCTCCTAGGGCCTGCACGCGGGGGACCGTTCTTGCTCACCTTTTCGATCAAAATAGTCTCTGTGTTATGAACACTGGTGAACCTACTTTCATTTCTGATTCTTCTGCCACGCTTTCCCACCTGGACCTTTCTGTTTGTTCAGCACAGCTTGTTCACTGCTTCCAATGGAACGTAGTATCTGACACTCATTCCAGTGATCATTTTCCTTGTGTCCTCACCATGCTTTCACACCACATTTCCTCATCACGCGCTAGCACTTGGCAGCTGTCTAAGTCTAACTGGGCGCTCTTTTCCTATCTGGCTGTGTTTGGCGACCGTCAGTTCCACACGGTTGACCATATGCTTGAGCACTTTAACTGTGTTATACTCTCTGCCGCAGAGCAAACCATGCCCCGGACATCTTCCCGACCTAAACACTTACCGGTCCCTTGGTGGACTGCTGAGTGCCGTGATGCCATTTGTGCTCGTAGGAGGGCTCTTAGGGTATTTCGCCATCATCCTACGCTGGGGCACTTGATCATTTTTAAACAAACACGCGCACGGGCCGCCGAATTATTCAAGATAGCAAAAGGTCTTCGTGGAATTCGTTTGTATCTACCTTCAAACGCATAACACTTTCATCCGTTGTGTGGGAGAAACTCCGCTGTGTTGCCGGTAAGCAGACTGGTACCTCCATACCGGGGCTACTCGTGGGCACCGACACCGTAGTTGATCCGGTTGCTGTGTCAGATGTCCTAGGCAGCACATTCGCAAATGTGTCCAGTTCCGCCAATTATCACCCAGCGTTCCGTACCATTAAGATGGAGGTGGAGTCTCAGAGTCTCTCTTTCCAGTCCTCTGACACTGAGTGCTCTAACACATCTTTTAGCATGCGAGAGCTGGATGCCTCACTAGCATCTTCTCGGCATTCCGCTCCAGGACCAGATGGTATCCACATTGCCATGCTGCAGCACCTCTCTTCTGATGGTAAACCATATCTCCTGAGCCTATATAACCGTGTTTGGCAAGAGGGTGTGTTTCCTGCGGCTTGGCGTGAAGCCACGGTTGTTCCCATTTTAAAACCGGGAGAGGATCGTAGACTTCCTTCCAGTTACCATCCTATCTCCCTCACCAGTGCAGCTTGTAAGGTGATGGAGCGCATGATCAATGGGCGGTTACGATGGTGGCTCGAGTCTGAGAAACTCCTCTGCAATATCCAGTGCGGCTTTCGCCGATACCGCTCTTCGACTGACCACCTAGTCTCCCTCTCGACTCATATTCTGAATGATTTCTGCGCAAATGCCAGACTGTGGCCATATTTTTCGATCTCGAGAAAGCATATGACACCTGCTGGAGGGCTGGCTTATTGCGTACGTTGCATAAGTGGGGCCGCCGTGGCGGCCCTCCAGTGTTCCTCCGCGAGTTTATGGAGAAGCGGGTATTTCGTGTACGTGTTGGTTGTGTTTGCTCCCACGTATTTAGTCAGGAGAATGGAGTACCTCAAGGTTCGGTTCTCAGTTGCACCCTCTTCGCCATCGCCATCAATCCTATCGCTGATTGTCTTCCTGCTGGAATTTCCTCATCCTTATTTGTTGACGACTTTGCAATTTATTGCAGCTCTGGGCGCACATGCCTTTTGGAGCGTCGCCTTCAGGCCTGTCTCGACCGTCTGCATAGTTGGAGCGTTGCGAATGGTTTCCGTTTTTCTGCCGAGAAAACCGTTTGTGTCAACTTCTGGCATCGGAAACGTTACGCGGCGCCTTCCCTACACTTTGGGCCGGTACCACTGCCCTTCGCCGAAACTGTGAAGTTCCTTGGCCTAGTGTTTGACAGGAAGCTTAGCTGGCCGTCTCATATTTCTTCGTTGAGGGCTCGATGTGATCGAGCACTTGATATTTTATGTGTTTTGTGTGGCACATCCTGGGGAGCAGATCGCACTGTACTATTACAGCTGTATCGTTCGCTTGTTCGCTCTAAGCTTGACTACTGGTGCATTGTGTACTCTTTGGCATGTTGTTCAGTTTTATGTCGTTTAAACCCCGTTCACCATCGAGGGATTCGCCTGGCACTGGGTGCGTTTCCCACGAGCCCAGTTATTAGTTTGTCTGCTGAGGCTGCTGAACCTCCGCTGTGCTATAGGTGTGAGGTCCTTCTTTGCAGCTATGCCCTCCGTCTCCATGCAATGCCAGATCACCCGTCTTTCAAGCTATTCTTTGACGAGTCTTTTGACCGTCAATATACTGTTAGTGTGCTGGCCTTGCTTCCTGCTGGGGTTCGCTTTCGTGAATTGCTTCGCCTGTTGGATGTTCAGCTACCGGCTCTGCTGTCACTGGGGGAATGTTCATCTCCTCCTTGGTTACACTGCGACACCCCGGTCCACCTACGGTTGGCATCCATGACAAAATCAGTTACTCCACCTTCGGCCTTCCGCTCCGCTTTTTTAGAGTTGCAGGCCGAGTTTCCCAACCATTGTTTTATTTTCACGGATGGTTCAAAGAATGACCATGGTGTGGGATGTGCTTTTGTTTTTAATTCGCGGAGTTACGCGTTTCACCTATTGGGGCAGTGTTCAATTTTTACCGCCGAACTTTTCAGTATTTATCAAGCTCTTGTTTTTATCCAGGGACAGGATTTTAGGCAGTTTATTTTGTGTAGCAATTCCCTCAGTGCACTACAGGGCCTGCGTGAGCTGTATCCATACCATCCTTTGATACAGCGTATTCAGGATCGCCTGCATTGGCTCGCTGCCAAGTTTGCGATTTTAAATCCCACTGTTTTTAGCTCCACTGTTCCTCCCAATGATGCTCGTGTCCTCCTGCGCCGGGCCATTCTTTCGCGCTGGTTCGCGGAATGGTCCGGGGTGCGTGGGAACAAACTCAGAGAGGTCAAGTCCCTTCCTGTCCCCTGGACTACTTCTTCGCGTGCATCTCGCCGCGATGAAGTGATTTTAGCGCAACTGCGTATTGGACACTGCCGTTTTAGCCATGAGTACCTTTTACGTGGGGAAGCCACAGCGCAATGTGCTTCGTGTAACAAGCCTTTGATGGTACGTCATTTTTTATTGGAGTGCCACCTTTATACTGTGCTGCCTGCGTCCCTATGTCTGCCTACTGACATCCGCACCCTTCTCGGCGACAATCCTGTATCTTGTGCCGGACTTTTTAATTTTCTCCGCCGCTGCGGGATGTTTTAGTAGGGTTTAAATTTTTACCTAAGTTTTATCCTTTCCCGACTTGTTTTTTTTTTAGTACCTTGTTTTTAATCTGGCTTAGGTAGCCTTTTTATTCTCAAGTTTTAACCCTTGTGTGGTAATTCTGTTTTAGTGGTTTTTATGCTTTTTAACTTTTGGCTCTTTTAACTACTCTAGGGGCTAATAACCAATGCAGTTGTGCGCCCTAAAGCCATACTACTACTACTACTACTACTAGAAACTTATAGCTATTACTTCAAAATTTCAATAAACAGGCCATAAGTCTCCTATATAAAATTACTTATTTAAGTAATCTACATATTCTGTGAAAATATTTTGGTAAAGTTCATTAACATCCTGTATAACCTCGCATTTGAAGTTGATCTAATCCTGAGTGGACCACTATAAAGGCATATACACATATTTCAAAACAATGTAACTTCAAGACCAACAAGTTTTGTTTAAATCTCTCAGTTCTATCAAGATATATAACACTTAATTCTGGGAGGTTTATAGTAGCATATCATCTTCAGAGGTTGCAGTTATTTCTTGTATAATGTTTGTGCACTTGGTTGTTTCTTATTAATGGTTGCCAGCTTTAAGCAGTTAGCATGCTTATTAAATTACAGATATTTTGTTCATTCATATAACAGATTATTTTAATTTCTTTGGCCTCTGTTTCATATTGTTTGGTTCTAAAATGTAAAAATTGTGTATAATGATCTGAGATTGGCTTATTAATTACAGAAGCAAACAATGCTTGAATATTGTCCCCTTAATATTATACATATTATAGACCTCAAGTTAATTCTTTATAGACGGTATTTGTATTATCAACATTTATGTTAAAATCATACGGAAGAATAACATTAGTAGTTCTATTTCTGAACTTTTGAAAAATTGATTCAAGTTTTAAAGTAAATTCTCTTGGTGAGGTTTAGTCTGATTTAAACATTCCAAAAATTGTTGTTTCCCTTATAAGACGTATTTTAATTCTGGCTACCTCAAATTGTTTTTCAATACAAGGACTTTCTAGATTTATTTAGAAATCATAATTTCATTTTTGGCTAATATTATAACCCCACCCACTTTATAAATATTCCTGTAATATAGCACTAGCAGTTTTGTAGTTTACAAATCTCATCTCTATTCATGCCATACTCAGTTATTATACAAATATACTAGCTCATTCAGAATGTGACAGAACCATTTGCTTTGACCTAGATATTCAATATTCAAGTGAAACACTTTGAGAACTTACTTGTTCTTAGTAGTATTTTCATTTCCCATTGCTATGTTGGTTGTTTGCAAGGGAATTAATATACTATTAAGTAGATTTCGAACATTAACATGATTTATATTACAATTATGTGAATTTAATAGTCATGGAATTGTAAGTTAGATATTCAGGTTTATAGATCTTTACCTCATCCACTCAATGTTTAGTTAGTTTCCCATAACACAAGAAATTACCTTACATAATGATTCACCAAACTGGAGGGATGCTTTATAGCGGATTTGCTCACTACTTCTGTCATCAATATAACCTAACCAGAAATTACCATCTAACATAATTCCTTACATGTGCACATCTAGTTCAATTTAATATTTATTTTAACTATTTTCTTGTGTGTGATGTCATGTTATCATAGCACTCCGCTTATCATGATCTTCACATCTGGAACTTCCCCTTTATAGCATTTACCAGCTGCATTGTGTCACCCATTATATTCTCGGCACACACTCCACGATTTATATCGTTAGTTCCGGCATGAAGCACTACCACGTCTGGCTTATCTTTTACCACGTATTGTTCCATCTACTCTTTTAGTTCTTTAACTTTTATTCCCTAGAAACAGTGTAGTTTGTAGCATCTTTTCCTGCACTATTCTCCTGAGAACTTAGATAAGAAATCCCCTATTACCATAATTTTTTGTGCCACTTCACTTGCACCATTATTTAAGGAATTTACTATTTGGGCATTATTTCCAAAATCACTGGCTTCTTGCTCATTGCTCTCCTGATTCATTACATTTACAAACTATGGTATTAAACCATTTGGGTCTGCATAGGGGCATTAATACTCTTCACAACCATATGTTGGCTGTGCATGACTTACATTGAAATATGCAAGCCCCATATTTCTTGCTATGCAGTTAATTATGGTTTTAAATTTTCATTCTCAGTTTTCAATTTTGCTATCACTCACTGAGCACTTTGTAGATCTTTGTTCATCATGATGCTATCATTTCATCTCATGCCTTCCATTCTCTGGAGATTGCATATTATTTTCTTCTATGCTTGAAATAGTATCCCCACATTTACTTCATTACCACTATTGCTCTCACGTGTTGCACATCTCTGCCTTCATTTTTAATTAAACTTAACATTTTGCTATAATTTTTGAGTAAATGTTGGGACATGCTTCTTGTAATTCTACCTACCTTCGACATCTAGCCACACTGTAACCAAGGGGATTAACAAGTTTCGTTTAAACCTCTCATTTCTATTACAAGATACAACACTTAAGTCTAGTGTGTTTATAACAGCATGCCATGTTAAGTAATTTAATTCATATTGGTGCAGTTTCTTGTATGAAAATGATGTGAATGCAAAAAATAAAAGTTAGTTTACAGTACTGTTTCATAAGAGATTGTGAATTTCTCTTCAGGTTCGTGATTGTCACACAGAACCACTTCTGTTCAATGCTTTTACATTAACATGGGCTGGAAATGAAAACATCACTGTAGGAGTACAGTTAGTTGTGCCATTGCAATCTGGGCAATGGTTCTGTCCTGCAGGATGTAGTGTTCCATGCTGCAAGCAACTGTAGGTAGATAAGGGAAGGAAATAGCAATATAACAAAAAGATTTATATCACAGGGATGAGTCCATTATGTTAATTAGCAGTCACACTATTAGAATGCTTCAAAAGCAGCAAACTGAATGAGTGACTACCAGGCTTGTGGTTTTTAGGTGAACATTTTGAATGGAAAAAAGAAGGGAGAAGGTGCCAAAATAAGTTAAAACGGGACAAAAAGTGCTGTTTTACTCAACTAATTTGAAATCTTATGTTCTAATCCAGATTATTGAGCAATAAACAAACATATCAAATCCTGACTCAGCAAAAATAGGAAAATACCGGAAGCTGATGTATTTCAAGACTTTGAGGATATCCAGAAAGTTTGTCTTTGGCAAATCATGCAACTGGTCCCTAACATAGCTAAAACTATCCCATAGTTTTTTCCTTTTGAAGCCCTTGTTCTTCCAATTGCAGTGAGCTACTAGTAATCATGGACATAAAATAGCTCTGTCTGAAAATTGCTGTAGCAGTAATTGGCTGTATTCAATGAATGCAGAATTTTTTTTTTTCTTTTTTCCTTTGATAGTCTTTTATGCCCGCTTTTACTACCATGGCACCGCAGGCAATGACACTGCTGGTAACATGGAATGAAGATGGAGCACCAATGGAATGAGAAGGCAGGGGAAACCAGAGAACCCGGAGAAAACCAGCACCTGTGCCACTTCGTCCACTACAAATCTCATGTGTGGTCTCTTGGGATCGAACCCAGGCTGTCTAGGTGAGAGGTGAATGGTCTAAACACTCGGCCATGATGCAGCCAAATGCAGAAATTCTTATCAAAATTTTCACTCAACATAGCAGAACACTAGATCCACGATTGCCAGGGAGTAGTGACCAGGAAATTTGGAAGGAGCAGGCCAAAGATTTCCTTGTGGGAAACAACCTAACTTGGAGTTTTCTGCAAAAACTTCTTCAGGGTAGAGATGAATTCATTTGTGATATCATATTCACTCCCCGAGGATTCACTAAATCTGTGAATGGCACGGATTAGGCATGTCACATGCTTTGACTAAGGGACAAAGTTTTTAATTGGTTAATTGCTGAAACCATGTATGGATCTCGTCCATGGAAACAGAAGTTTCTTCTTATGCAATACCACTTAGCCACAGCTTTTGACAGACGTCCATGATTGACTGCATATTGTACTGGCATTGGCTCTCTCTGGTTCATATGCTTTAAAGAAAATGGGAATTACTTTCTCCCCTGATAGGGGAAAAACTAAAATGTTCAAAATGTGTTGTTCCATTGAATCTATGGTTTCATCCAACATAATTTCCACATCACGATCGCTTGATCCTGGATCTTTGATTAATTCCTTGATAAACAGTCTCCATGTAGTTTTTCTCATATAGTACTCTAATTGGACACGAACATCTTTGTGTATTTTTCAAGGAATCTTTTGAAAGCTTGATGGTTTACCTTATTGAGTGAAATTCTCACTTTTGTTAGACCAGCACACAAATCGATTTAGAATTCCTTGAAATTTTTAATTTTTGAACATTGTTCAGTGCATTCCATAATAAAGACCGTAATGATATATTTGTTTGAACAGTCTTGCACTTTGGTGCTTAGAACAAATTTTCTTTTTTATTTGGGAGGAGGAGTTTAAAATCCTTTAGCCTTGTTATCATATAGGAAAATAAATGAAATTGCTGAAATGATGATCAAATGATCTACATGTCCATGGAGCTTAAAGTTACTCGACATTTGTCTTCTCAGTATAAGGGAAGAACCCAGAAATAAATTTATCTAAGCAGCTCACCCTAAGCAATATTCAAACACCCGACCCTGTTAATGTGAGGCATACATGCTACACCCACACTACCCACGTGGCATTTTATGCATTCTCACTAGCATTTTTCATCTAAGAAAATTGTTGAATTGCATATACAGTTCCTTCTGTTTCTTTAGAATTGTGTTTCAATTCCTGAGATGGAGTAAAAATTGGCCGTTGACAACTTCAGCATGGTTAATAATTGTAATGCACTCACTTAGTAACAAACTTGCACTCAAAATTACAGGCTACTGATTCTGTTGAAATTTAGAAGGCGGAAGTGAAAGAAAGAGGATTTGCACATAAGCAGTATTAATTTCCATTGCTGCAGGTGTTTGTGGAATGAATGTGTATTTCCATTGTGGCCAGCAATTAGTTTCAGCAAGTGACAGAGAAAAAGAGGATTTGTACACACCATATATTATTTTCTATTATTGCAGGTGTGCTTTTAGTCCTGTATTACTGAAAGCAAAATGAAATAAATCTCACAAGCATATCTTGTGATATATGATAAAGTAAACTGTAGAAGATCACTGAAAAGCTGCGGTATAAGAAAAAAGGAGGGACTATGGTCGCACTGAGAAAAGAAAAAAATCAAAGTAGAAAGAAACAAAGAAAGAAGAGAGAAAAAGGGATGCTACAAAATCCTGCTTTTTCAACTATAGAGAGAATCTCTCAATGTGGTATCTTTCCAAAGATTTTTAAGTACCTTAAAAGAAAAGGTGTGCACCTAAAAATCCTAACCCTGGTAATTATTAAGTTCTCTGATAATTAACATGGTTGGCAATAAGGATCATTACAATTCAATAATTTGGACATGCTCTTATGTCTGTTTCAAATGAATACTGTCCTGGAGATTTATAGGTAATTGTTAAGACGGTTCAGCTATAGTGAAATGAGATGAACCAGTTTTTAATGATAATGTTCGTGTAGTACGAATTGAGGGGCGGGTTAATTATTACCAATTACAGCACTTTTGTGGGGAATCTATATTGTAGAAGTTTGTGTGGCCTAGTACATTGCTGGAAACAACAAAGTTTATGTGCTAAGTAAGAAGAAGAAACAATTTTTTTTTTATTAGAAAACTGTTTCAAACCGTTATATAAATATATGTTTTATTGTGAGATTAGTTTAAGCTTCCACAATATACAGCAAAGTAAAAAATCTCTTAAATTATTTGCACTGTTTTGCACTAGAGAGTAGTCAGTATATGCTCATATTTGTTAGACATATTTAATTTAAAACTAAAGATGTTAAAGACTGAAACATAAAAACTGAAAATGAGAAAAAAAAATGTTACTTTCCTTTTAGTTTAACAGCTTATATTTTAAGTTTGTATTTAATTATTGAAAATTAGTTGAGCCGATTTTGTAACACTGCATCACTTACTTTTCATTTTGGAAAACATGGCTTCTGAAACATGTTTTCCAAAATGGAAAGTAAGTGAAATAGTGTACAAAATTGACTGAACTAATTTTCAATTGTTAAAACATCACTGTCACAAAGTCCACCATATATTAATTGTATTTAATTGTTTAAGACTATATATATTTAGGTTACTTACAGTCAACCTTTTCTCAATTGTTTATAATTTTACCATTTTGATGGGTTTATCCTTAGTTATGCAGTCATGAAACAGTTTCCATATATGTGAACATAAAAAAAAAAAAAGACAGCAACTTCTAATTATTATTCCTCAAAGTATATTTGCCACAGCATATATCCAAAAATTTGTATACCAAAGCAATTGCATGTTTGAGAGACTTGTTTTCGTGCTGAAATATCCAAAGTAGTATTGGGAATTTTTATGTAATTGCCACCATTTCAAGCAGCTGTGCCTGCCAGTCTGGAAAATTTAACACCATCAGTCATAGCAAGGATTATGCTGACATGTAGGTAGCGTAATGGCTACGTCCGGTTTGCTATCCAAGGACATGGCAAAATGTATGAATAAGCAAAAATCAGTATTGTTTTCTTGTAGTATCATTCACTTTAGCATTATGCATTATTGTTGTGTATTATTTATCAGATTTGTGAATGCTGAGTGCTCATTGATCTTACATCCTTCAAAAAATCATGTATTGAAGTTCCCTCTCCACTATCTCCTCTGTCAATGCCATGCAATAATTAGCATTTAAATATGAAAAGTACACATGCAGAAATCAGAATTTGGGCTTTATGTTTTTGTTTTTTTTTTTCATTTGTATAGCCCCCTTTAACATCAATGGTCATATTGGGGGCTTTGACTTGTGAAACTGTAGGTTCAGAACATTAACTATATATTGCTAAACACACTCACATTTACTCCCACATTCATATTTCCAGACTCTATGGGGGATAGGGAATAATTCTGGTTAAAGAAAAATATGGCCGCGCCGTGGCCGAGTGGTCAGACCATTCGCCTCTCACCTAGATGGCCTGGGTTCGATCCCAAGCGACCGCATGTGAGATTTGTGGTGGACAAAGCGGCGCAGGGACGGGTTTTCTCCAGGTTCTCCGGTTTCCCCCGCCATCTCATTCCACCGGGGCTCCAGCTTCATGTATCATCAGTGTCATCGCCTGCGGTGCCAGAGCAGTAAAAGCGGGCATTAAACACTACAAAAAAAAGAAATAAATAAGGAAAAATTCACTGCCCCAGCCGGAAATTGAACCCGGGACCTCCAGATGAGAAGTCAGCTCACTGGCCACTCAACTTTGGAGGCAGTCACTTTTTGTTTTGCTCTTGGTGACAGCTTCCAAAAAGGATCCAGGCATTCCAATGAATTTACCCAGTTCTTTAGTTAAACCAATTAAGTGTTGCGAGGGGCATACTGAAAGTCATGAGCAACACTGTTTTACAATCTTAATATTTATTTTTAAGCCAAACCAAATACATCATCATCATCTACAGACTTTTTCACTTTTCGACAGTCTGCATTGTTTTGCACACATTTTTCCCATCGTTCTACAAGTTTGAAAATGCCCTTGTGATAGAACTCCGTTCCAGCTGCCAGCAGACCCTGACGCACTGCTTTCCGAATATCCTCCAGCGTCTCGTAGCGTTGGCCACGCATCTGCTCCTTCACAGAACCGAAAAGATGGTAGTCGGAGGGTGCCAAGTCGGGACTGTAGGGAGGATGTGGAAGAGTTTCCCACCTTAATGCCCTGATCTTCTCCGTAGTGGCACGGGCAGTATGCGGACGCACAGTATCCTGTTGAAGGATGGTCCTCTTTCCAGGGCGTTTATCACGCAAAGCCCAACGGAGCTTCAGAAGTGTCTTGATGTAGCAGGCAGAATTTATGGTTTGTCCAGGTTCAAGAAAGTTAACCAGAATGCAACCTTGTGCATCCCAAAAGACACTTCCCATAACTTTTCCTACAGACTGCACTGTCATCGCTTTCTTCTTCGATGGTGAGTTCAAGTGGTGCCATTCCATACTCTGACGTTTCGTTTCTGGCTCATAGTGATGGAACCAGCTCTCATCTCCAGTCACAATACACGTCAAAAATTCATCACCTTCATTATGAAATCTCTGAAGAAGGTTTTGTGCAATGGTTCTTCTCTGAAGTTTGTGGTCTTCAGTCAATAAACGGGGGACCCAACGGGCACAGACCTTTCGATAACCCAAGCTGTGGATCAGTTCTTGCACTGCACTATGTCCTATTCCAAGTTTTGCAGCAATTTCATTCACAGTGAAACGCCTATCTCCTGTAAGGAGCTCATCAACTCTTTCCTTGTTGCGTTCTGTAGAGGCAGTTCGAGGACACCCGCTATGAGGCGCATTTTGCAGACTCGTGTTTCCATCTTTGAAATATTTCACTCATCTTCTAACACTGCTGGCACCCATGCAGACACCTCCATACACACGTTGAAGTCTGAGATGAATTTCAAGAGCAGATTTTCCTTCTTTCACAAGGAATTCAATGATAGCACACTGTCGAAACGAAACATCAATGTCAGCCATTTTTCAAACACCGCCTGTGGTCACATGATAGGAGCTAATGACATCAAAATATGTCAACATGTGGCTTAAAGTCTCTAGATTACGATCCTGCAATTTGTTTTGTTACATTGTTGAAATTTAAATTTTTACAATGGGTTGCTCGTGACTTTCAGTATGCCCCTCGTACTTTTAAAGTAATACATTTTTCATTTTTGTTTTCAGCTGACTTCTGCCCTGAACTTGATGACTCTGTTGGTGGAACAAATTTTACAAGATAAGCTGAAGCAAAGGCCTTCAATTCTCACAGACAGTGCCCAAGTTCTACACCCTACCAATGATCCTACTCTTCCAGTGGTTGATCCAGCTTGTACAGGTAAAAATGAAATTGTTTGTTGTGCTTCAAATCTTTCTTAAACGTAAATAAAATAGAACATACTGATAAACTGTTATGCAAGAAAGTAATCATATATAATGTGCATATAGAAGTTAGAAATCATGATGTATTTCAATTACATTTTTTAAGTCATTTCACTTGTACATTTTCCCCAGTAAACCAAAATGCATCAATTGTTTTAAATAATATAATGCCCTCCCCTCCCTATGCATTCTCTCTCCCCACCCCTCTCTGTGTCTCTCCTGGACTTTGTCTTTCTCTCTCTCTGTGACTCTTATCTCACTCATTTACTCTATCTCTGTGTATCTGTCTCTCACAGAACGATCAAAAAAGTTTACACTATAACTTGAACGTTACTGCAACAGAACAGCTTGTGATGTAACAACACTATATAACCTTTTTGGAAATGTTTAATCTCTTTTCATACAAAAGCACGTGCAAAAACATTCCTTTTCAAAGATACACCGCTTCATTACACTGAAGATTTCGTTCCATTTGAAAGGCTAGATTCCTATGAAAAGCATTTTTCACACCGATGTTCTGCATTGCTGCCATAGACAATGATTGTCATACCAATATCACCATGCCAAAAACCATAGCTGTGATGTACTCTAAACATAATACTACTCAACTATAAGCAATGTCTTATTTTTTTGAATATTAACACCTTATATAAGAGGATTAAATAGGTTTTAGTTTGGTCAACATCCCCTTTTTCTGTGATATAAAATTATTGGCTTATTATGAAACCTTTTTCTGTGAAATCCTGAAGTTATAAATAAATTGGACCTTTTAAATAAAAATACAGCTTGAAACTTTAAAACTCATATAAATTCATTTTCAAGTGAAAATTGGGTGGTGTATAATATATCAGTTTACATTTGAAGTTCATCAAATCCTGAGTGGACCACTATATGTAAAGACAGACTTATTCACACATTTCAGAACAATGAAACTGTTTAGACTAACAAGTTTCTTTTAAAACTCTCAGGTTACTAAAAGATATAACACTTAATTCTAGTTGGTTTATAACAGCATAACATGTTCGGTAATTTAATTCATATTGTTGAAATGTGTAATGTGTACATAGATAGATAAATAGATGGATATTTATTTCACTTCATTAAATATATGGTTTAATGACACCTACAATTCTATAATAATTAAATTCTCTCCCTACATTTTACCTATTACATCCTATTTTCTCACTTCACTGAGTTGTTGCATTTCTGAAGACCCATAGCATCCAATACCATGGTTACCAAGCTATCAGGTCCTATTTGCTTCTTCCTTTCACCAGTCCACATTTCTTTCTATTCCCTATTTCTAACTTTCTTCATCCATCTACTTCTTACTACACTTAAATATTTTCCTATTTCTATTAAACTTTCCTGCGATTTAACTCTTAGCATCATTTTACCTATAATTTCATTTGGTAAACTAGACCAATTGTTTTTTCATAATTTTTCTCTAATATTCATTGTTCCTTCACATTCTAGAATTAAATGCAATAATTATTAAACTTCCTATTACACAATAGACATTTACCTTGGTTTACTCCTTACCATAAGCCTTTTAACCTCACTACCCCCGTCCTAGCCCATGCAAAACCCTCTCATGCTGATTTGTTACAAACATCAACATAATTTCCTCTCCCACATGTTATTTTAAGTTCCGTATATGTATATATAATATACAGTGCATTTGGAGTTGAAACTACCAATTATTTCCTGTGTTTCCATTTTTTCAATTCTCAATCCAACTCTTTTCCAACATGCTTTCTCACCTGCCAGTCTGTCCTTCCAAATATCCCCACAACCTTTTTCATCAGAAGTTCTTTTTGCTCGCCTATACCAAGTATCCTCTTTATTAAGCTTCCTTTGAACCTCTAAACATTTCTTTAGTATATTATTATTATTTTCTAATTCCTTAATTCTCCACCAGTATTTCACTACTCTTTCCATAATTTTTGCTTTACTACTAAATCTCCCAACTCCATTTGTGCAACCCCATTAGATGAAGCTCAAGGTAAACCCAAAATTGTTTTGCAAAAGCTCCTATGTACCTTATTTACTTATTCCCACCCCTCCTCATTACCCCAAATCTCCGCACCATAAAAGGTTTTAGCCTCAACTAATGCACTACATACTTTTTTTAATCCTTTTACTTGTATACCTGGTATTTTGTCTAGACACGTTCTATAAGCTTTCATTGCCACTTTTCCTTTAGCTAGTACCTGTTTCATTTACTCACCCCATCTGCTATTACTACTCAATCTTACTCCTAGATAATCAAAATTCCTTGTTGTTCTCTGCATGAAAATGATTTTATTCAGAAACCTAAAAGTTATTTTACAGTATTGTTTCACAAGAGATTGTGAATTTCTCTTCAGGTTCGTAATTGCTGCACAGAACCACTTCTGTTTAATGCATTACATCAACATGGGCTGTATATGAAAGCATTTCTGGAGGAGTAAAGTGAGTTGGGTGATCACAATCTGGGCAACAGTTCTGCCCTGCAGGATGTAGTTTTCTTTGCTGCAAACAACTGCAGGTAGATAAGGTAAGGAAATGGCAAAATAACAAAAAGCATTATATGACATGGGTGAATCCATTATATGAACTGGTAGTCAGACTGTTAAAATGCTTCAAAAGCCGCAAACTGAATGAGTAATTACCAGGCTTGTGGTTTTTAGGGGAACATTTTGAGTGAAAAAAAAGAGAAAATGTGCCAAAGTAAGGTGAAAAGGTGCTGTTTTACTCAACTAATGAAAAATATCTATCTTCTGCTTCAGATTATTGAGTTATAAATAAATATAACAAATCCTCACTCAGCAAAAATAGGAAAATGCAGGAAGCTGAAGTATTTCAAGACATTGAAGATCTCTAGAAAGCTTGTCTTTGGCAGATCCTGTAACTGGTCCCTCACAGAAGTAAAAATATGCCATTGTTTTTCCTTTTCAATCTCTTGTTGTTCCAATTGTTAAATACTGTAACCATCAACATAAAATAGTTCTATCTGAAAATTATGTATTTTTCCAGTATCAGTAATTGGCTGCATCCAATAAATGCAGAAACTAGTGTTAAAAAATTTTCATTAGCAGAACACGATCCCCAGGGAGTAATGACTGGGAAATTTGGAAGGAGCAGGCCAATGAGTTACTTGTAGAGAACAACCAACTTCGAGTTTTCTGTAGAATGTTCTTCATGGCAGAGATGAATTATTTGCAATGTCATATTCATTCCATATGAATTCACTAACCCTGTGAATGGCATGTCACTTGCTTGTACTTTACGGACAAATGTTTTAATAGTTAATGCCTGAAACCATGTATGGAGTCTGGTTGTAGCAATAAAAGTTTTTCTTTTGTGATATCAGCTGGCCACAGCATTTGACAGAAGTCCCTGATTGATTGCATTATTGTACTGGCATTTGCTCTCTCTAGTTTATTTGCTTTAAACAACATAGGCTTAACTTTCTCCCCTAAAAGGGGAAAAACTAACATGTTCAAAGTGTATTCCTGTATTGAATCTGTAATTTCATCCAGCAGGATTCCCACATCACAATCAATCACTTGATCCTGGATACTTTGAATAGGGATTCCCATTTGTTTAAGAGCAGCACACAAAATTATTTTGTAATTTCTTCAAATTTAGATTTTTGAACATTGTTCAATGCATTCCATAATAAAGATTGTCGTGATATATTTGTTTGAACAGCTGGTCCTTATGGTGTTTAGAACAGTTTTCTTTTTTGGGCGGCGAGGGATAAACTACTTTAAAGCTTGTATCGACAATGATTGAAATGGTGAAATGATGCTCGAATAATCTCGGGCTCAATGGAGCTTAACTTGACATTCTTGACATTTGTATTCTCAGGATAAGGGGAAAACCCAGAAAAAAACTTATCCAAGTAACTCACCGTAAGCAATTTTCAAACTCTCGACCTGGCTAATGTGAGGCAGACATGAAACCCCTACTCTACCCAGGCAGTGACTGATGCGGTTTTGTTGAATTTTTTCATGTAATAAAATTGCTGAAATGCATACTCTACACTCTTGAACAGTTGTCTCTTTCCATAAAATCTTGTTTGAATTCCTGAGATGTAGTAAGAAATTGGGCCCCTGACTACCTCAGCATGGCTAAAACTAGAAATGTGCTCATTTAGTAATAAATACTGCACTCAATCAACAGCTACTGATTCAATTGAAATTAAGAAGATGGAAGTAAGATAAATAGGATTTAAACATATGTGATATTATGTTACATTTGTTGCAGGTGTTGATGGAACAAATATGCATTTCCATTGTGCCTAGCAATTTGTGACAGTAAATGAGAGAGTAAAAGAGGTATTGCACACACACTATATTATTTTCTATTATATAACAACAACAACCTATTTCATCCAGTTTATCAGTACAGTGATTTTGGACACATCATTACATACATATGTACATTTATACAGAGTCACAATTTATAGTTCATCCAAAATATATAAGCATCTATTTGGCAGATATACCTGCAATTTTAAGTGAAACTGTTGTTTTGAAGCCTCTGCGACTGCTTTAATTTCTGGAGGTAATTTGTTAAAAAGCTTACTTCCTTGATACTGTACATCTTTGACAGATATATTTTTATACATCTCATCTATAATATTTCATGTTGCCTCTTGTATTGTAGTCATATTTGTTTATTTTTTATTTGTTCATACTTGTCTATTACTAACATTATTGCTCTATAAGCATACAGAGAGTAAATGGTTAGTTTCCTTTTATTAATAAATGTCTCCCGGCATGATTCCCTGGATTTTAAATTAAACATAATTCTAACACTCTTCTTTTGACATAGAAGTAATTTGTCCATATGTGTTTTTGCAGCTGCCTCCCATATTTCAATCCCATAGATTAAAAATGGGTAAATACATCCAGGTGTACTTTCATCCCATGCTACTGAAAGTAAAATGGAATGAAACTCACAAGCATTTCTTGTGATATATGATAAAGTAAACTCTAGAAGATATCTGAAACACTTCAGGATAAGAAAACACTGAATGAAATTAGTGTGATAGCAGTGTCCTATTTGCTATCCATGCACATGGGAAAATGCAGGAATAAGCAATAATCAGTATTATATTTTCTTGAGCATCATTCACTTTACTATTACACATTTTCTTGTTTTATTTCTCATATTTATGAATGCTAAGTATTCTTTTATTTCTTACTCCCTCTAAAAATGATGTGTTGAGGTTCCTCTCCTCTACTGCAATCACTATATACTTTCTGTAGTAAATTTTTAGTTGCAATGAACATTTAAATATGAAAAGTATTATTCAGAAACCAGAATTTGGGTTTTTTGTTATGCTCTTGGTAACAGTTTCCAAAAAGGATCGAGACATTCAATTGAATTTACTCAAATCCATTGTTAAACCCATTAAGTGATACTTTTAAAGTTATACATTTTTCATTTTTATTTTCAGCTAACTTCTCCCCTTAGTTTATGATCCTGTTGGTGGAACAAATTGTATGCAATAAGCTGCAACAAAGGCCTTCCAATTTTCACAGATAGTGCCAAAGTTTTACACCTGTAGAGCAGAAGGTGTCTGGTGCCCCACCAGTGGTCCTGGTCTTCTAATAGTTTATTCAGCTTGTACAGGTAAAAATGAATTTCTTTGTTGTGCTTCAATTGTTTCTTAAATTTAAATAAAAAAGAGCATACTGATAAACTGTTATGCAAAAAAGTAATCATTTAGAAATTGTATATAGAGTTTAAAAGTCATGACATATTTTAATTAGATTTCTTTTGACTCATCTGACTGATATATTTTGCCCAGTAAACGACAATGCATTCTCATATAATTTTTTTAAATAATATAACTCCGGTATCCCTCTCCCTCCCCCTCTCTCTCTCTCTCTCTGAAAAAGTAGTTCACCCTTGGGGAAAAAATGAGTTATGTCTGGAATGTCAAATTCATGCAAGTCCTACATGGTACAAGGTCTTGTGTATACCATCGTCAATATAGTTTTATAGCGGCAGCAACAAATTGTTGCAATTTTCATGTGTTTCATTACTAACCCATACGATTAATAATCATAATCAGAAACATAACTTAAGCTTTTTCAACAGCAAACTATCCATATATAACTAAAACTACAGACACAAAACATGATTAGTACAGTGTATATTAAACATCATTACTAAACCTGCCTCCTTCCACCTTCCACCTTCCACCTTCCACCTTCCACCTTCCACCTTCCACCTTCCACCTGTGTCCACTGTAACAAAATGTAGCACTGTGACAATGCGTAGGCTACTCCTCTGGTGAGGGTCACAGTTTCACTGCTCGCATGTTACTTTTTTTTTTCCCCCGTTAATGATGTTGAATCAACATATAATGACTATTGAATTTAGACATACTTATTTCAATCACACATCATTTATTACAGTCAATATGATAGATATTATGATGCTTTTTCAAAATGTTTATTCTACCGAACAGCAATATGCTGCACAAGAAGGCCTATGTTGCACTAACCCATTAAGCATGATCAGTTCTTTCAATGAAAAAAATTGAATCTTATATATGAGAAAATATTGAAAGTAAACCAATGTTTTGAATCATTTTTAAGGAGTGCAATTTTGGGAAAATTTTATTTTTTCTTCTTTTTATTTTTTGGTACTTTCTACAAGTTGACCCAACACGCCCTTCGTATAACAATCTAACAGAAAGGTGCCAACCGATGTTCTCAGATGGTTGAAAATTTTCTTGTAGATATAGCTGAAAGGTGATTTATCTATCCTTAATAGGGTCCCCTCATATATATATATATATATATATGAGTGATGTAATAAACACTTCAGCATAGATATTGGCTAGAACTTGTTGCTTTAATTGCTTTCAATGCTGAAAAGTACAGTTTGCATATCCTAGCCCTGCTTATTATGAAAAAGAAAATGACACATTCGTAGCTCCATCTAAATGAGAAAAGTTTGTGCTTTGGAAAATTTCAGTATCAAAGTAATAACGACATAATCATTATAACTACTTTTATAGAAATTCATAACATTGGAAGAGAACAATAAGAACAAAATGATTACATACTATGTACATTAAAGAAAAAGAATTGTGAAAAATACATTTTTTTGAATGTAAGTTATCTTATTTTGCTATTTCACTTTGTTTCTTGGTATATTTTCTGTTATGCCAATAATAAAAGAACCACTATAAACATTAGATTATGTTTTGATGGAACGACTATAATGCACAAGCAATGTATGTCGTTTGGGAGAAAGTTGAAATTTTATGTTTACCTAGTTTGGTAGAAGCATGAAATAGGCTATCTCTGGAAGTGTCTATAATCTCCATGGCACGACAGCTCACAAGTAACCTTGGCCTACTGCCCGGCCGCTGCATCCCCCATCTCGGTCCATGACGTCTGTCATGGATGGGGTGCAGTATTGGAGGGTGAGACATGGTCAGCACCTCGAACCCCGCCAGCCTGTTAATGCAGTCCTCATGACCTGGAGCCGCTACTTCTCCATCAATTAGCTGCTCAATTGACCCCCCAATGACCTCACGAGGCTGAGTGCACCCCGTTCCAAGTCTCCCAGCCAGGGGAAAAACCCCATACCGGTACTGGGAATCGAACCCATGTCTCCCGCTTTGCAAGCAGCAACCCTACCACTGCGCTAAGACTTGAAGTGTCTATGCTCTATACAGTCGATTTATAGACCTAAAAGAACAGGTTTTAAATAATTATTGTTAGTTGAGTTTTTCCTTCAAGCACCTTCCTTTCTCTTTATAATAAAACATTTTTTGCACATTCAGCCTTTTTATAGTAAAAGAATTTGTCACCTTCAGCCTCTTGGATAATTTTTGCTGTCTTCTTTTTCATTTTTAGAACCTGAATTTCTAAAGCATATTTTACATTAATAACATCTCTTCTTCGCAGAGGGCTGCCCCACTTCCAGCTAATGCAGCAATGTTCTCACAACAGACTGGCCTGAAAACAAAAATGACATTGAAAATGTTGGCACATCTGGGAAACTTTTGTAATGACCTCAACACTTCATCATGTGTGAATAATACTGACTGTGATCACGAGACATGTTTGCTTAGTACTTCTGAGCTCTGGGTCTTTGGTCTGAAAATACAATAATTTATAATAGGAATATGTACTCCAGAATGTTTATTTTTCTAAAACTTTCTGTATAAAATAGAAATAAGTATATAACATTGTAGTACTGGACCCAGGTGATGTGACGATAGCGATGTTGGTTTCTGCGGATGTGTAGTCCTGTTATTGTGATGGACTCTCAAATGTGTTAGTTGTAACCTACAGAAAGAATGCAAACATTTAGTTTAGAAGAGAAATGATATAAGCAATTTGTTTAGAGTTGCCTGAAGTCATTTATTTTATTAAAAAGTGTATGAAATTAAATTGGAATATTAGAGACTATTGTGTTGTAACATCTTACTGTACAGGCCTACTGTAGAAGTGTACAGGATGGCACAAGAATCACTTGCGATACAGAATGCTTTACTAAGAAAACAACAATGAAGATTTCATTTTTATAAATGATATGTTTACGCTTTGAAATATTTTTATCAAATTCATTTCATATTAATTTTTGTAATATGTTCCTCGTGTTACATGTGTAATAATAATAATGTAGAAGTTTGGTACCACATTTTTAATTTAAAATAAATAATGGAAAATAAAGTAGTTAAAAATGAGTCAGAATATTGACATTCACCTCACTTAAAATGAAATTTTCAACACATAAGTTTCAAGGGCATCTGCCCTCTTCTTCAGTTGAGGTTAATTTTAATAATGGAAAGTAAATTTCATTTTACCTCTTCTAGCAGTGCTCCACATTCAATATCACAAGGACTTGCTTCCATCAAGATGTTTTCAATATCCCCTAAAAAAATAAAGTAAATGGTAATTTCCCAAAAAATCAAAATCTTCTATTATTGTCCTTGTGCACTATTGGCATATAGTTAACATTTTTCATGATTGCCAATGACATTTATTTATAGTTCAAACATGAACAAAATGTATGTATTTTATTTAAAAATCTTCCTCAACTTGGTGAAGTAGTCTTCTGACAAACAGTACTGAACAGTTGTAGATAACATTCAATTTCCTTTGTTTGGCATGCATTCTGATTTCTTATTAATATTACAATAATATGTTTGTCTTGAGCCTATTGTAACAATTGAAATATAAAATATGGAGCAGTTGATATGTAAATTTAATAACAATGTTATGGTCATAACTTGTATTTTTCCTGTACAAAACTAAACCAATATATTTAGAATTTCTATTTTAATATTATGATTTATGCAATTCAATCTTAGTGGCACACACAGAATTGTGATTCATTGGTTGAACTATTTTGGACTTTTTAAAAATTAAAGAATGTTGCAAGGGCTGAACCTCATGAATTCCTTGTAAATAAACGATTAAAATCAAATATGTTTCTTTTAAATAAGTTACATGCAGTAGCTTATCTTTTGTTTTCTTTTTTTATGTCTTTGAAATTTTTAAACTTTAAAACAAGATTTCATGTGGATTGCTTTGTCGATCATATTTGTGTAAAATTGCTTCAGTTGCTTGTGTGACATATTTGTTGCTTCCTTTTCTTTATTTGAATGGATATCTGTCTTTTTACATTCTATATCTTTGCATTTTGTCTCCAATTCTATGAAGAGTTCCTTCTCAAAATTGGAAAAAATTTTTACCTCACAACAACTAACATTTAAGTTAAGTATATTAACGAAAAGTATACATGCAGAAATCAGAATTTAGCTTTTTATTTTGCTCTTGGTGACAGCTTCCAAAAAGGATCCAGGCATTCTAATGAACATACTCAGTTCTATTGTTAAACCCATTAAGTGTTACTTTTAAAGTCATACATTTTTAATTTTTAATTTCAGTTCACTTTCCCTAAACTTGATGACCCTGTTGGTAAAACAAATTGTACGAGATAAGCTGAAGCAAAGGCCTTCAACTTCACAGACACTGCCCAAGTTCAACACCTGTGGAGCAGAAGGTGTCTGGTACCGTACCATTGATCCAAGTCTTCCAATGGTTTATTCAACTTGTACAGGTAAAAATGAAATTGTTTGTTGTGCTTCAATCGTTTCTTAAACTTAAATATAAAAGAACATACAAATAAACTGTTATGCAAGAAAGTAATCATTTAAAAATTGTATACAGAAGCTAGAAATTGTGACATATTTGAATTAGGTTTCATTTGACTCATATATTTTGCCCAGTAAACCACAATGAATTCTCATATTCGTTTTTGAAATAATATAACCCTCCAATATATCTTCTCTCTGTCAATCACTCTCTTTCCCTGTGTGAGGGAAAAGTTGTTCACCCTTGTACAGTAAATGTGCCATATCTGGAATGCCAAATTCGTATAAGTCTTACACTGCACAGCGCCTTGTGTACACATCCATGATACAGTTATATGCTGGCAGTAACAAGTTCTTAAAAGTTTCAAATTTTATAATTACTAACTCATATGATCAATAATCATAATCAAATACATAACTTTAGCCCCTTCAAAAACAAAGTATCAATAAATAATAAAAATGCTAACACAAAACGGATAAGTACAGTTTATATTAAATATCATTACTAAACCTGCCACCTTCCACCTGTGATCACTGACAAAACTTAGGTTACTCCTCTGATGAGGGTCATAGGTTTGCTGCTCAAATGTTGCAAACCTTTTTGTTTTCCCCTTCCCTTAATGATGTTGAATCAACACTTAGTGGCTATTTATTTTAGACATACTTATTTCACACAACATTCGGTACAGCTAATAATATAATAGATATTATGAAGCTTCTTTAAGGGTTTATTCTATCAAACAGCAATATACTGCATACGAAAGCTTGTGTTGTGCATACCCATCAGGCCTGAGCCGTTCTCTCTCAATGAAATAAAGAGTCTGTTCGTGTGAAAAAATACTAAGAAAACCAATGTTATGAAGCATTTTTAAGGAAATCCAATTTTGGGAAATTTTTATTTCTTCTTTTGCCCTTTTCACAAACTGATCCAACTCACCCAACATAAAACAATCTAACAGGAAGTTGCCAACTGCAACGTAAATAACATGATATTCTCAGATGAGGGGAATTTTCTTGCACACTTATGGGCAAGGTGATTTCTCTATCCTCCATAGGGGTCCTGATACAAAACAAAATACGTAGCTTCACAATTACATCATGGCTGCATGTCTATATCGTGTAGGGGCTGGATAGCAAGGGACAGTCTTAAGTGTGCTGTGGCAGCTTTGACGATACAATGAACGGTGTGCAGTACTTGCTAATACTCAATATTTTGATTCCATGTGTGAGGATGAAATATCCTGATGAACTTGTTGAATTTGTACAGGACAATCATCCTGTCCACACATCTCTAAAGGTTTCAAATTGTTATCCAGAGGGGCGGGATATCAGGGTGGTAGGCATGTTCACTAAGTTTGAACACTATTGAGAACCCCCCAGGGGTCTACTATGGTAGGTATGGGTTTGGCGCACCCGGGGGTTCCCGAGCCACTCGCCACCAACTGAGCCACGTTTTGTGTTTGTGTGCATATTTGTTTGTTTTGTTAAAGCGAATTTACTCGCCTCATCTTCCCCTTCTAGGCTTATACTTTACAGTATAAGGCTTTAGATTTACTAACTCGTGCCTCACCAACAGGGATCTTTATTCTATCTCCGTGGTTCCTGTCCCACGGTTCCAGCGCGGCTTCCAACATGTGTGCTCTTCGGAGGTCTCAGGCCTGAAGGTTGAGTGGACCGTTCCTACTGCCCCTATGTGTAAGCCTTAGGTGCGGAGCCCGTCCATACCGTTATGTACACCCACGTAGCTTCTTTGGGGGCCCGGTTTGTTTTAATTTCCCAACGAGCGCTGCTCGTTGGGTTAGAATTACGGACTGGTCATGTTACCGCTAACGGAAAACCCGGTGTAATCAACCACAAGTCCCCTGAATCCATGTCTGCTTTATTATGCAGCATGGTCTAAAGTGGGGAGCCACAGGTGGTTATACCTGTGGTAGGGGCTTAAAGCCGGGTTGTACATGGTGAAGGGCTTACCCGTATGGACCAGCAGTGGTGGCTGGAGGGTAACTCCTTATGAGGTATTCCTTGAGATCGGTCTGGTAGGGGTCTACCAGGCGGCACAGACCGACGGTTCTTGAAGGGGGTCTTTCCATAATGCTATCTCCGCGCAAAACCTCTTCTTTTGACCGCTTTATAGTAGTGAACTTGGCATGTGAAAAGAAAACTATGCGAGATATCAGTCCGTTTTACATACAATGCGAGATTGACAGGATATGCGGTAAAGTGACCAATGCCACCCGAACGCGAGACGGTACGCTTTTGATTGAAACGAAGACGGAAGACCACTCCAAGAAACTCCTGAAGGCCAGCTTGTTGGGTTCCTACCCCATAAAGGTGGCCCCCCACAAGACTTTGAACACCTGTAGAGGTGTCGTAACTACCTCTTGTTTATACGGTCTTTCCGAAGCAGATATAGTCACTAATTTATCTGACCAGGGTATATGCCAAGCGTACCGTCTGCTCGGCAAACGAGATGGTGAATCAGTGGCACTGCGTACGGTATTTCTGACTTTTAAGGGCCCACAATACCCGAGACCCTATATTGTGGATATGAACGCGTCTCTGTGTGACCATATGTGCCAAACCCAATGCGCTGTTTTCGGTACCAACGGTTCGGTCACACGCAAACTCGGTGCACCTTCGACGCTACCTGTGAACGTTGCGGACAAGCTGCCCACGGAGAAACTGCTTGTGCTCGAGACCCTTGTTGCGTCCATTGTACAGGGAAGCATCCATCTAGCTCCCGGCAATGTCCACGTTTTCTCGAGGAAAAGGCCATCCAGGAGCTGCGAGTTAAGAAACGTCTTACTTTTCCGGAAGCTAGGCGTCACTTCCAAAATCTGCAGCCTGCGACCATCTCAGGCTATGCCTCAGCGCTCCGCCGCACTCCTGTTTCCTCAGTGGCACTACAAACCGTGCCTGTAGCGTGTACTCAAACAGAACAGAACAGACGCCGACCACAACAACCTCGCAGTCTTCAACATTCACACCACCCACTGCCACAAGTTCTATTTCTCTTGAATCTACACGTAAGCCGCTAGTGAGACCGACACCATCTGTCGCTGCTCCTCATGAGCGCAGTCGCAAGAAACTCAAGGCTACTGATAAACCTTCCAAACCCCATTCTCGTTCTACGAGCCGTAGGGGATCTTCCGCATCCCGAACATCAACGGATAGCACCGACGAAGGTGGCTATATTCTTGTGGGTCCAAAGAGTGCAAAGCACAAGAAACGCCCACCTTAACTCCATCTCCTTCATTGCCACCCTTCGTTTGCATCCCTGCTGCAAACTCATATTATGATTATTCGGTAAGCTTTCACGCCTCTAACTGTGCCCCATGGCTCTCCATACGTGTAATATCTGTGGTGTCCGTACCCATAGGGCCAAATCGCAGCTGTTACTACGGTCCTATAACCCTCTGATTCTGTGTTTGCAGGGGACAAAGCTTCGCCCCCATGATGCATTTGCCCTGCACCAATACCTTCCCATGCGGTTTGACGTTACACCGGAGGAGGGCTTTCCTGCTCATGGGGGTGTTATGATCCTCACGCGTAATGACATCTGCGGTCAGCCAGTCTCGCTTACTACTACCTTACAAGCTATTGCTACCCAACTTGCCCTTCCTGGTTTCTGCTTTACCGTATGTAATGTCTACGTTCCGCCTTCATCTATCCTCTGCGCCGCTGACATGCTTTATTTTTGGCACAGCTCCCAGCACCTTTTCTTCTGCTGGGTGATTTTAATGTCCACCATCCCTTATGGGGTTCTCCTAGGGCCTGCACGCGGGGGACCGTTCTTGCTCACCTTTTCGATCAAAATAGTCTCTGTGTTATGAACACTGGTGAACCTACTTTCATTTCCGATTCTTCTGCCACGCTTTCCCACCTGGACCTTTCTGTTTGTTCAGCACAGCTTGTTCACTGCTTCCAATGGAACGTAGTATCTGACACTCATTCCAGTGATCATTTTCCTTGTGTCCTCACCATGCTTTCACACCACATTTCCTCATCACGCGCTAGCACTTGGCAGCTGTCTAAGTCTAACTGGGCGCTCTTTTCCTATCTGGCTGTGTTTGGCGACCGTCAGTTCCACACGGTTGACCATATGCTTGAGCACTTTAACTGTGTTATACTCTCTGCCGCAGAGCAAACCATGCCCCGGACATCTTCCCGACCTAAACACTTACCGGTCCCTTGGTGGACTGCTGAGTGCCGTGATGCCATTTGTGCTCGTAGGAGGGCTCTTAGGGTATTTCGCCATCATCCTACGCTGGGGCACTTGATCATTTTTAAACAAACACGCGCACGGGCCGCCGAATTATTCAAGATAGCAAAAGGTCTTCGTGGAATTCGTTTGTATCTACCTTCAAACGCATAACACTTTCATCCGTTGTGTGGGAGAAACTCCGCTGTGTTGCCGGTAAGCAGACTGGTACCTCCATACCGGGGCTACTCGTGGGCACCGACACCGTAGTTGATCCGGTTGCTGTGTCAGATGTCCTAGGCAGCACATTCGCAAATGTGTCCAGTTCCGCCAATTATCACCCAGCGTTCCGTACCATTAAGATGGAGGTGGAGTCTCAGAGTCTCTCTTTCCAGTCCTCTGACACTGAGTGCTCTAACACATCTTTTAGCATGCGAGAGCTGGATGCCTCACTAGCATCTTCTCGGCATTCCGCTCCAGGACCAGATGGTATCCACATTGCCATGCTGCAGCACCTCTCTTCTGATGGTAAACTCTATCTCCTGAGCCTATATAACCATGTTTGGCAAGAGGGTGTGTTTCCTGCGGCTTGGCATGAAGCCACGGTTGTTCCCATTTTAAAACCGGGAAAGGATCGTAGACTTCCTTCCAGTTACCTTCCTATCTCCCTCACCAGTGCAGCTTGTAAGGTGATGGAGCGCATGATCAATGGGCGGTTACGATGGTGGCTCGAGTCAGAAATTCCTCTGCAATATCCAGTGCGGCTTTCGCCGATACCGCTCTTCGACTGACCACCTAGTCTCCCTCTCGTCTCATATCCTGAATGGATTTCTGCGCAAGTGCCAAACTGTGGCCATATTTTTCGATCTCGAGAAATCATATGACACCTGCTGGAGGGCTGGCTTATTGCGTACGTTGCATAAGTGGGGCTGCCGTGGCCGCCTTCCAGTGTTCCTCCGCGAGTTTATGGAGAAGTGGGTATTTCGTGTAGTGTTGGTTGTGTTTGCTCCCGCGTATTTAGTCAGGAGAATGGAGTACCTCAAGGTTCAGTTCTCAGTTGCACCCTCTTCGCCATCGCCATCAATCCTATCGCTGATTGTCTTCCTGCTGGAATTTCATCATCCTTATTTGATGTTGACTTAACAATTTATTGCAGCTCTGGGCGCTCATGCCTTTTGGATCGTCGCCTTCAGGCCTGTCTCTACCGTCTGCATAGTTGGAGCGTTGCGAATGGTTTCCGTTTTTCTGCCGAGAAAACCGTTTGTGTTAACTTCTGGCGTCGGAAAAGTTACGCGGCGCCTTCCCTACACTCTGGGCCGGTACCGCTGCCCTTCGCCGAAACTGTGAAGTTTCTTGGCCTAGTGTTTGACAGGAAGCTTAGCTGGTCGTCTCATATTTCTTCGTTGAGGGCTCGATGTGATCGAGCACTTAATATTTTACGTGTTTTATGTGGCACATCCTGGGGAGCAGCTATATCGTTCGCTTGTTTGCTCTAAGCTTGATTACGGGTGCATTGTGTACTCTTCACCATGTCGTTCAGTTTTACGTCGTTTAAACCCCGTTCACCATCGAGGGATTCGCCTGGCACTGGGTGCGTTTCCCACGAGCCCAGTTATTAGTTTGTTTGCTGAGGCTGCTGAACCTCCGCTGTGCTATAGGCGTGAGGTCCTTCTTTGCAGCTATGCCCTCCGTCTCCATGCAATGCTGGATCACCCGTCTTTCAAGCTATTCTTTTTATGAGTCTCTTGACCGTCAATATGCTGTTAGTGCGCTGGCCTTGCTTCCTGCCGGGGTTCGCTTTCGTGAATTGCTTCGCCTGTAGGATGTTCAGCTACCAGCTCTGCTGTTACTGGGGGAATGTTTATCTCCTCCTTGGTTACGCTGCGACACCCCGGTCCACCTATGGTTGGCAGCCATGACGAAATCAGTTACTCCACCCTCGACCTTCCGCTCCGCTTTTTTAGAGTTGCAAGCCGAGTTTCCCAACCATTGTTTTATTTTCACAGATGGTTCAAAGAATGACCATGGTGTGGGATGTGCTTTTGTTTTTAATTCGCGGAGTTACACGTTTCTTCTATTGGGGCAGTGTTCCATTTTTACCGCCGAACTTTTCAGTATTTATCAAGCTCTTGTTTTTATCCGGGGACAGGATTTTAGGCAGTTTGTTATGTGTAGCGATTCCCTTAGTGCAGTACAGGGCCTGCGTGAGCTGTATCCATACCATCCTTTGATACAGCGTATTCAGGATCGCCTGCATTCGCTCGCTGATGCTGGCGTCAGCGTGTCGTTTGTTTGGGTTCCTGGTCACATAGGTGTGAGTGGGAATGAGCAAGCGGACGCAGCTGCCAAGTCTGCGATTTTAAATCCCACTGTTTTTAGCTCCAATGTTCCTCCCAATGATGCTCGTGTCCTCCTGCGCCAGGCCATTCTTTCGCGCTGGTTCGCGGAATGGTCCGGGGTGCGTGGGAACAAACTCAGAGAGGTCAAGTCCCTTCCTGTCCCCTGGACTACTTCTTCGCGTGCATCTCGCCGCGATGAAGTGATTTTAGCGCGACTGCATATTGGACACTGCCATTTTAGCCATGAGTACCTTTTACGTGGGGAAGCCGCACCGCAATGTGCTTCGTGTAACGAGCCTTTGACGGTGCGTCATTTTTTATTGGAGTGCCACCTTTATACTGTTCTGCGTGCATCCCTCTGTCTTCTTACTGACATCCCCAGCCTTCTGGGCGACAACCCTGTATATTGTGACGGACTTTTTAATTTTCTCCGCCGCTGCGGGATGTACAGTAGGGTTTAATTTTATCTCTGGGTCTTAGTTTTTACCGACTAGTGTTTTTAGTGTCTCGTTTTTAATCTGGCATTGGTAGCCTTTTTATGCTTTCCCTGGTTTTAACCCTTGTGTGGTACTCCTGTTTTTGGTGGTTTTTATGCCTTTTAACTGTTAGCTCTTTTAATTACCCTAGGGCGCTAATAACCTACGCAGTTGTGCGCCTTAAAGCCATAACACTACTACTACTATTGAGAAATCTCCAGTTTATCTGTAGATGGGGGAAGGACAAAAGATGGCTTCTGGGCACAAATTGAGGAAGCCTGGGACCTTGTAGCTTCTCGTCCACATTACTCCAGGCATTAAATTTTGTCTATGCCATGAGAATTGAGAGCAGCTGTATGGGCTGAGGGATCATACACCCTATATTAGACTATTAGGAATGAAGTTAATATTTTCATGCAAAAACATGCCCAAAAACATTATTTTTCAAAGAGACACTGCTTCATTGCATAAAGCATGTGAAATTTGAAAAGCTTGAGTTCCTAGGTAAAGCTTTTTCCACACTAATGTTCTGCATTTTTGTCGTTGAGTGATTGCCATATCAATATCACCATGCCAAAGACCTTAGCTGTGATGTACTCTAAACAAGTAGTACTTCTCAACTATTAGCAAGCTCATCAACACCAAAGTCAAAATCCCCTTTTGTGCTAAATAAAATAAAGATTCTTCTCATGAAACCGCTTTTTGTTATATCCTGAAATATTCAGTAAATTGGACCTCTTAAATAAAAACACAGCCTTGAAGTTTTAAAACATCATATAAATTCATATTCAAGTGTAATTTAACTGTCTTGGTATAAAAATATATAATTTCACAATTGAAGTTGATAAAATCCTGAGTGGATAACTGTATTAAGACATATACACACATTTCAAAACCATGACAGTTTATAGATCAAAGGGTACCTTTTTAAATCTCTGAAACTATTAAAAAAGTACACTTAATTCTAGTGTACTTATAATAGCATGTTCTGTATAACAATTCATATTGTTACAGTTTTTCTAGGTATAAAAATGATGTGATTCCTAAAAATAAAAGTCTTTTTAGACTAATTTTCCTACACAATTGTGAATTTCTCTTCAATTTCATACATGCCGCACAGAACCAGTGGTGTTCAAAGCTTCAAAGTTAACACGAGCTGGATACGAAAACACTCCTGGAGGAGTAAAGTGAGTTGTGCCATCACAATCTGGGCAATGGATCTGTCCTGCAGGATGTAGCGGTCCTTGCTAGGAACACCTACAGGTAGATATTTAAGCAAATGGCAAAATAACCGAAAGCATTATATAACATGGATAAATCCATTATATGAACTGGTATTCAGACTAGTAGAATACTTCGAAAGTAGTAAACTGAATGAGTAATCACCTGGATTATGGTGATTATGGTTTTTAGGTGAAAATTTTGAATGAGAAAAAGAAGAGAGGATGTGCTAAAATAAGGTGAAAATGGGAAACTAATGAAAAAAGTCAATCTTCTATTTCATATTATTGAGTTACAAACAAGTATATCAAATCTTCACTCAGCAAAAATAGGAAAATACAGGAAGCTGACATATTTCAACACATTGAAGATCTCTAGAAAGCTTGTCTTTGGTAGATCCTGTAACTGGAACCTCAAAGAAGTAAAAATATCCCTTTGGTTTCCTTTTCAATCTCTTATTTATCCAATTGTTTAATAGGTGCAGTTAGGTACCTGTAACCATGGACATAAAATAGTGCTGACTGAAAATGATGTAATTTTTCTGGTACCAATAATTGGCTGCATTCAATAAATGCAGAAACTCATGTCAAAATTTTCACACAACATAACAGAACACTGGATTCACGATCCCCAGGGAGTAATGCCTGGGAAATTTGGAAGGAGCAGGCCAAAGATTTCCTTGTAGAAAACAACCTAACATGGAGTTTTCTATAGAATCTTCTTTAGGGCAGAGATGAATTTATTTGCAATATCGCATTCACTTCCCGTGAATTAACCAACTCTATGAATGGCATGGATTAGGCATGTCACATGCTTTAGGTTAGGAACAAAGTTTTTAATTTGTTAATTGCTGAAACCATGTATGGATCTGGTCTGTAGCAACAAAAGTAGTTTTTCTTATGCAATATACAACTTTTGACAGTGGTTCATGATTCAGTGCTTTATTGTACTGGAAAAGGCTCTCTCCAGTTCATATGCTTTAAACAACATGGGCTTAACTTTCTACCCTAATAAGGGAAAAACTAAAATGTTCAAAATGTATTGCTCCATTGAATCAGTAGTTTCATCCAACATGATTCTCACATCACAATTTTTTATAATAAACAGGCTCCATGTATTTTTTTCTCATAGTACACTAATTGGACACTGACTACTTTGTGTATTTTTCAAGGAATCTTTTGAAAGCTGGATGGTTTACCTTATTGAGTGGAATTCTTACTTTTGTAAGAGCAGCACAAAATTAATGTTGAATTCCTCCAAATTTTGTATTTTTGAAGTACATTGTTCAGTGCATTCCATAATAAAGATTGTCGTGATATATTTGTCTGAACAACCTTGTTCTTTTGATGCTTAGAACTGAAAACGTGTTTGATGCAGTCTCGCTGGGGCTTATCATCTAACAAAATTGCTGAATTGCATATATTACCCCTAGTACAGTTCCATCTGTTTGTATAGAATCAAGTCTGAATTGCTAAAGTAAAAGAAAAATGTTGGCCCTTGAAACATTGGTGTGGCAAAAACTCTGTTAATGTACTCATTTAATAACAAACTTGCACTCACAATCAACAGGCTACTGATTCTGTTGAAATTAATAAGATGGAAGTGAGAGAAAGAGGATTTGCACATATGCAATATTCATTTTCCAATGTGGCAGTTGTTGATGGAATGCACATTGTGCCTAGGAATTTGTTTCAGTAAATTAGAGATAAAGAGGATTCGTACACACACTATATTATTTTCTATTATTGTAGGCGTGCTTTCAATCCCACATTACTGGAAGTAAACTGGAATGAAACTCAAAAGCATATCCTGTTATACATCATAAAATAACTAGAGGATTATTGAAAAACTACAGTATAAGATAAAAGGGAAATGGAGGGATTATGGTCACCCCTAAAAATAAAGGAATAAATGTAGCAAAAAAAAAAAAAAAACAAAAAAAAAACAAACAAAGGAGAAGAAAGGTGGTACAGAATTGCCATTTTTCTCAACTAGAGAGAGAATCTGTCAATATGGTATCTTTACTAAGACTTAATTACCTACCTTAAGAGAAGAGGTGCACACCTAAATATCCAAACCCTGGTAATTACTAAGATCTCTGATAACCAACTTAGTTGGCAATAAGGTTTATTGCAATTCAATTTGCACATGCTCTTATGCCTGTTCCAAGTGAATACTGTTCTGGAGATTTATGGGTAATAGCCAACAATGGTTCAGCTATAGTGGAATGGGATGAACCAGTTATTTAATGATAATGTTGGTATAGGCGAGGTAATCATTACACCATGGACAGACACTTATATGGAGAACTTATACTGTAGCATATGATCTTGCTGAAAACTCTGCCATATGCCGTTAAAACTTTGTGCTAGGTAAGAAGGAACCAAGCTTTTTTATTAGAAAACCGTTTTAAACTGTTGTTTAACTATATACTTTATTATGAGCATTACTTCATGCTTACACAATCATCTGAAAAGTAAAAAAATTCTTTTAAATAACCTATATTGCTTTGGAATAGATAGCAGTTGCTACATTTTCATATTTAATAGACATATTTAATCTGAAAATGAAGTTGTTAGAATAAAAAATTGAAATATAAGGGAAAAATGTTGGCACTTTTTTTTATGTGTTTATCAGTTTATATTTTAAGTTAGTATTTAATTGACTAAAACTATATATATATATATTTAATTTAATTACAGTAGACCTTTGCTCAGTTGTGTTTAGATTTATCATTTTACTGCTTTTTTCCTTTTGGTTATGTGGTCATGAAACAGCTTACATACTTCACAAACAGTATTGGTAATTTTTATATAATTGCCACCATTTCAAGCAGGTTGTGCCTACCAGCCTTGAAGCTTTGTTAAAACAATCAGTCATAGCAAAGATTATGCTTACCTATTGAGGCTGTGTCCTATTTGCTATCCAAGCACATGGAAAAATGCAGAAATAGGCAATCAGTATTATATTTTTTTGTAGTATCATTCACTTTGCTATTACACATTATATTATCTGTCCATCCTTACTTCTCTGGTGATTTAAAAAACCAGAATGTATTCTTCCACGAATGCACGTCTTCACACCAAATGGTACTAAGGTGGTTTGTCTGCCTTACAATTATATAACCGCATACCTATGTTTGGCAGCTAAAGAAATAGTTACCTATTTTCACTATTCACTGCTAATGATTAAGTCTTCTAAATGTATAATGAACAAAACACAATAAAACAGATAGGCGGGTTATATATTCAGTATGAAATGTAAAACACTAGCATAAAATTATAAAATTCAGAGCTGTTGTTTTGAAAGTTACTGAAATATTGCTTATGTACACCACTCCATGGTTTTTTGGGAATTTTACCATTCATATATGCACAACCATACTCTGCATGTTTCTTTAATATACTGCCCTAATGCAATGACTTAACAGAAGAGCTAATGTGAATTTGGAACTGGTCCCACTCCTACAAGATACGAGTCATTTATTGCCATTGTAATCAAACTGCTGAATCATCACAGAGATTGATAATAATTAGTGGGCCAACAACAATGTCCACCATTCCTTCCAAATCTTCCTTTGTTTAATTTTCCCAAAGGATGTGTAACACACAGTCACTGCATTTTTTGCTATCAATGTGGAAAAATTGCATGCATAAGATGTTGCACCTAGGCTGATTTAAAAGTTTTACACACTATGCTGTTTTAGGAAATACCAGTGAGTTCTACCATTAAGTTAAGAATGTTATTTAATGAAAAGATAAGGTACTTTTCACCAAACTTTATTTATATATATATATATACACACACATTAGGAATAATTTCCTTACTTATGTTTCACTACACAGGAATTGCATGTTTCCACAATTACTTGCTGACTAGAAGCAGCCATTGAACTGCGCAACTGATATGCATTGTTATATAAATAAATAATGATTAAATTATCAATAAATTTTGTTCCTTAATCATTCATACTATATTATTTAGACAACATTGCATAGTGTAATACAATATTTCTGTACTCTCCCAGCAATTTAAGAGGAACTCTTTTGTTTACATTACTGGTGAAGTAAGGCTGGATATATGTTTTATTAATTTGTTTAGTTGATTTTTTAACACTACGTCACTTACATTATTATGAGGGACTAGTTTCGAAAGCCTATGCTTCATTGTCAACCTCACGGGTCCAACTGCATTTGCTGGTGGCCACCAGAGAAGAGAGTACAAGCAAATGCAGCCAGCAATGGCAGTTGGACCCGTGAGGTTGAAAATGAAAGCATAGGCTTTCGAAACTAGTCCCTCATAATAACAATGTAAGTGAAGTAGTGTTAAAAAACCAACTCAACAAATTAATAAAACATATAATTTGACCGTCACTGTTACTAAATTCCTCCAAACATCAATCAACCAATTAAGGCTGGATAGTTTTGCTTTACTTCTCAGATTTATGAATGTTGTGTACCTTCCAAAAAGATATCTGCCATTCCAATGCATTTACTCATTTCTATTGTTCAATCCATTAAGTGTTACTTTTAGAGCCATACATTTTTAATTTTTATTTTTAGCCTACTTCTGCACTGAGCTTGGTGATGCTGTTGGTGGAACAAATTGTACGGGATAAGCTGCAACAAAGGACTTCAATCCTCATGGACAGTGATAAAGTTTTACACCTGAAGAGTAGAAGGTATCTGCTGCCCTACCAATGATTGTAAACTTCTAGTAGTTTATCCAGCTTGTACAGGTAAAAAAAAAATATTATTGTGCTTCAATTCTTTCTTAAACTTAAATAAAAAAGAACATACTGATAAACTGTTAGGCAAGTAAATAATCATTTAGAAATTGTATACAAAGTTTAGAAATCATGACATATTTGAATTAGATTTCTTTGGGCTCATCTGATTCATATATTTTTCCCGGTAAACCACAATGGATCCTCTAACTCTTATTTGAGATAATATATCCCCCCCACAATCTCTATCTCGCTATTCCCTCCCTCTCTCTCTGGAAGCAAAAAAGTGTACATTATTATTTGAACGGTACAGCAACAGAATAGCTTACGATGTAACAACAGTATATTAGCTCTTTAGGAGTGTATTTAGTATTTTCATATAAAAACATGACCAAAAACATTACATTTTAAAGATATACTGCTTTGTTGTATGGAACAAGTGGATTCTTTTGAAAAGTTAAAAGTTCCTAGGAAAAGCTTTTTTCCACTCTGTTGTTCTGCCATTGACAGTAATTGCTATACCAATATCACCACCCCAAAGACCATAAGCTATAGTGTACTCTAAACCAGTAATACTACTCAACTATTAGAAAGGTCTTCAGCACCAAAGTCAACTTCCCATTTTTGTGTTAAATAAAATTATGTTACTTATTATGAAACCTTTTTTGTGATATCCAGCACTTATCAGTAAATTGGAGCTTTTAAATAAAAACACTGCTTGAAGTTTTAAAAAATCATATAAATTCATATTCAAGTGTCTTGGTGTATAATATATATAACTTCACATTTGAAGTTGATCAAATCCTGAGTGGACAACTATTTAAAGAGAGATACACACATTTCAAAACAATGCAGCTTTATAGAGCAACAAGTTTCGTGTAAACCTCTCAGATTATTAACAGATATAGCACTTAATTCTAGTGTATTTATAATAGCATACCATGTTCTGTAATTTAATTCATATTGATTCCAAAAAATAAAGGTTTGTTTACGTTAATTTTCATACGCCATTGTGAATTTCTCTTCAGGTTTGTGACTGCTGCACAGTACCAAAGTTTTAAAATTAACATGGGCTGGATATTAAAACATTGCTGAAGGAGTATAGAGAGTTGTGTCATCACAATCTGGGCAACGTAATTGTCCTGCAGGATGTAGTGGTCCTTGCTGCGAACAACTCCAGGTAGATAAGGTAAGCAAATGGAAAATAACAAAAAGCATTATATAACATGGATGAATCCATTATATGAACTGGTAGTTGGACTATTAGAATGCTTCAAAAGCAGCAAACTGAATGAGTAATCACCTGGATTATGGTTTTTAGGTGAAAATTTTGAATGAGAAAAAGAAGAGAAAATGTGCCGAAATCAGGTGAAAACAGGACAAAAGGTACTGTTTTACTCAAGTAATGAAAAAATCTATCTTCTGTTCCATATTATTGAGTTACAGATAAATATATTAAATCATCACTCAGCAAAAATAGGAAAATACAGGAAGCTGAAGTATTTCAAAACATTTGTGAATCTCTATAAAGCTTGTCCACTTGCCACATAGAATGCATTACTAAGAAAATGACAATAAAGATTTTGGTTTTATATATGATATTTTTACACTTTGAAATATTTTTATCAAATTCATTTCATATTAATTTTTGTAATACGTTCCTCTAGTTACATGTATAATAAAAATATGCAAGTATGATGCCATATTTTGAATTTAAAATAAATAATGGAAAGAAAATTTAATTTTACCTCTTGTGGCAGTTCCTCACCTTGAATATCACAAGGACTTGCTTCCACCAAGATGTTTTCAGTATCCGCTAAAACAAAATAAGGTAAATGGTAATTTCCCAAATCATCAAAATCTTCTATTTTTGACTTTCTGCTCTATGGAATATAGTTAACATTTTTCATGATTAGCAATGACTCTTATTTCAGTTCAAACATGAACAAAATGTATGTATTTTATTTAACAATCTTCCTCACTTGGTGAGGTTGCCTTCTGACAAGCATTACCAAACAGTTGTAAACAAATTCAATTTCTTTTGGTTGGTATGCATTCTGATTTCTGTAATAATATTACAGTAATATGTTTGTTTTAAGCCAGTTGTAACAACTGAAAGGTTAAATACGGGTTAGTTGATATGAAGACATAATATTAGTGTTGCGGTCATAATTTTTTTTTTTTTTTCAACAAAACTAAACCAATATATATATTGAATTTCTATTTTAATATTATCATTTATTCAATTCAATCTTAATGGCACACACAGTATTACGGTTCATTGGTTGAACAATTTTAGACTTCTTAAAAATTAAAGAATGTTGGATGGACTGAAACCATCTGAATCCCTTGTAAATCAATGATTCAAATAAAATATAAGGTTCTTTTAAATAAGTTATTTGCATTTATTTATGTATTTATTTTTTTATAATGTCTTTGGAATTTTTAAAATTTAAAAGAAGATTTCATGTTCATGTAAGTTTTTTCAAGCTATACTTTAGAAACAGTTTAAAAAACAGACTCATCAAATAAACATATCTATTATTTAAACATTGATGTGTGGATAATTAAAGTATATACCATAATACCATAATATTCAGTATCACAATCATGTGCATTGCTGTGTGGATCAGCTTGGTCTTTAATGAGGACTAGAATACTTTCGTAAATTTTATTTGAACTGCATTGGCCTTCACCAGTCTTGTATCTTTCCAAACATTCTTTACTCCTTGCTTTTTTCAGTGCTCTTTTTAGATTTGTGTAAAATTGCTTCAGTTGCTTGTGTGACCTATTCATTGCTTTAATGTTGCATTAAATTCAACTTCTGTCTTCTCCCACACTGCATCCTTTTCCTTATTTGAATGGCTATCTGTCTTTTTACATTCTATGATATCTGTATTTTGTCACTAATTCTATGAGTTCGTTCTCAAAATTGGAAGAATTCATACTTCTCACTTGCCTTATATTTCCTCCTACAGCCGTTTTTACTACTAGCAATGAAAAACAAAAGATGGCACAGTACAAACAAGCACATTGTAAGGCATTCAGGAACCTAAATATGGCTTTTACCACCTTCTCCTTTGTCATTCTCGTCAATTCACTGATGGTAGCAACTCGCTAGCAAACATTTTGCAAATAAATGTTTCTGGAACAATAGAACTATAACAGTTAAAATTTGTCACAATGTAAAGAAACAACTTGTTAAGAGAAAATTACCAACTCTTTCTGGTACCAGGCCTCAATGTGGTACCTTTCCGAAGACCTTAAGAGAAAAGATGCCCACCTACAAATCCTAGCCCTGATAATTTCTATGTTCTCTGATAATACAGTTGGCAATAAGGTTCATTACAATTCACTGATTTGCACATGCTCTTCTGTCTGTTTAAAATGAATACTGTCCTGGTGATTTATGGGTAATAGCAAATAATGGTTAAGCTGTACTGAAATGAGGTGAACCAGGTGATAATGTTGGTATAAAACGAATTGAGAGGCAGAATAATCATTACCATGACCAGACCCTTATATTGGGGACTTAACATTGTAACTTATGTAGCCTAGGACCTTGCTTAAAACTCTTGTCACATGCTCTTGCAAAGTTTGTGTGCTAGCTTAGAACAAGAAAACAATTTTTTTTTTATTATAAAACTGTTTCAAACAGCTATATAGATATATATATTTTATTGTGAGCACTACTTGTAGCTTTCAAAATCTGCAGCAAAGTATATTTATTTTAAATAACTTATACTGCTTTGGAGTAGATAGCAATTACTACATGTTTATATCTATTAGACATATTTAATCTGTAACTGAAGATGCTTAAGTGAAACATTGAAACATAAAGATTGAGAGTGGAAAAAAGTTGTGGCACTTTTTATATCTAACAGCTTATATTTTAGGTTTGTATTTAGTGGATTAAAAGTGTATATATTGATTTAATTATAGTAGACCTTTGTTAAGTTGTTTTTAGATTTACCATTTTACTGGGTTTATTTTTAGGATATATGGTTATAAAGCAGTTTCCATACTAAATTTTTTAACAAAAAAACAAAACTTCTATTCATCATTCCTCAAAGTGTGTTTACCACAGCATATATCCAAAAATTCCAATAGCAACACAATTCCATTCTTGAGAAATAGTTTTTGTGCTGAAATAACCAAAGCAATATTGGTAATTTTTACGTAATTGCCAAGATTTCAAGCAGGGTTTGCGTTCCAGCCTGGAAGTTTTCTTAACATGCTCAGTCATTACAAAGATTATGTTTACCTGATGAAACTAGAGTGATAGATGTGTCCTATTTGCTATCCAGGTCTAAGCAGTAATGAGTATTATATTTTCTTGTAGCATCATTCACTTTACTATTACACATTATTTTCTTGCTTTATTTCTCAGATTTATGAATGTTAAGTACTCTTTGATTTCTTATAGCCTCTAAAAATGATGTGTTGTGGTTCCTCTCATCCTCCTCCACTGCAATCACTATGTACTTTCTGTAGTAAAGTTTTAGCTGCAATTAACATTTAAATATGAAAAATACTCAGTCAGAAACCAGAATTTGGGCTTTTTGTTATATTCGTGACAGTTTCCATAAAGGATCCAGGTATTCCATTGAATTTACACAGTTTTTCATTGTTAAACCCATTAAGTGATACTTTTAAAGTCATTCATCTTTCATTTTTATTTTCAGCTAAATTCTCCCCACAGTTTATGACCCTGTTGATGGAACAAATTTTACGAGATAAGCTGCAACAAAGGCCTTCAATTTTCAGACAGTGCCAAAGTTTTTCACCTGTAGAGCAGAAGGTGCCCCAGCAGTCATCCTGGTCTTCCAATGGTTTATCCAGCTTGTACAGGTAAAAATGAAATTCTTTGTTGTGATTCAATTCTTCCTTAAATTTAAATAAAAAAGAGCATACTGATAAACTGTTATGCAAAAAAGTAATAATTTAGAAATTGTATACAGAGTTTAGAAATCTGGACATATTTTAATTAGATTTCTTTGACTCATCTGACCCATATTTTGCCCAGTATACGGCAATGCATTCTCATATTCTTTTTAGAAAAAATATAACCCTCTGGTATCTCCCTCTCTTTCTCTCTCTGAGGGAAAAAGTAGTTGACCCTTGGACAAAAAAATGTGTCATGTATGGAATGTCAAATGTGTCTTAAGTCCTACATGGCACAATTCCTTGTGTATACCATCCACAATACCGCTGTATAGCAGCAGCAACAAGCTGTTAAAGGTTTCACACCTTATCATTACTAAACGATATGATCAATAATCATAATCAAGTACATTATTTAAGCTTCTTCAAGAACAAACTATAAATAAATAACTAAAAATACTGACACAAAACATAATATGTACAGTTTGTATTACATATCATTACTGAACCTACCACCTTCCACCTGTGTTCACTGTAATGCTGTGACAAAACATAGGCTACTCCTCTGATGAGAGGCACAGGTTCGCTTCTCGCATGTTACAAACCTTTTTTCCCCTTCTCTTAATATAATCAGCCACAAGTCTCCTGAAACCCCCTGACCCTGTACAGCCAGGCGACGTAAAGCGGAGGACCACAGGCAGTTATGCATGTGTTAGGGGCCTAAAGTTGCACTTGCGATGGTGCAAGACTTACACTGGGAATCCGTAGTGATGGTTGAAGGGTAACTTTTCTGAAGTATTCTTAGGGCTCAGGCGTAGCGGAGGTCCCTGCGCCGGCACAGACCGGGAGGTTATGGTGTCTTTCTTTCTTCACCCCCCCCTGATGGCAGGCTGACACTGACAGTTCCGGATGGGGGTCCTTTCATCATGGCTACTCTGCGCACTTCTTTGTCGTCAGAGAGTGGGGCTCTCTCTGGCGCGGCTCCTCAGCCCCAAATTGACGACCTTGCAATGAAGGCAGCCTCTTCCCCACATCCCGCTTCCAATAAGAAGCGCTGCCTCGACAGTTTTGACCTTGCTACAGTTTTTGGCACACCTAAAAAACCACGGTTTCTTGTAATGGGTTGTTCAGAGAAGGGCAAGTCCATGCATAATGTTAGTGCATGTCGATTAGCCTGCTCTCTTGATTCACTGGTTGGTCCCCTCCGTACGGTAACCCGACAACGTAATGGCACGCTACTTCTCGAGGCGAAGACGGATAAGCAGATCGACTTGCTGATGTCCCTCAAATCCATTGCCGGTATTTCTGTGGCCGTTACTACCCACCCTACCTTGAACTTGTGTAAAGGTGTGGTCACCCACGAGGTTTTTGCCAACGAGACCGATGAGCTTCAAATCGGAGGATGTTGTTGATATTTACCGTGTAAAACGCAAGCTGGAGGGACAGATGGTCCCCACCTCCACCCTCATTTTGACATTTAATAACTTGTCCTTGCCTGAGCACATTTCCATTGGCTTTTTTAACCACTGTGTACGCCCGTAAATCCCCAACCCCATGCGGTGCTTCAAATGTCAGAAGTTTGGTCACACCTCCCAGCATTGTCTCTGTGACTCAGCTATTTGCATGTTATCTGGTGAGAAGCCTCATGAACTCTATTGCCTGCAGTGCTCCACTCCACTGTGTTAACTGTGACGGTGACCATTCTTCAAATTCTAAGGACTGTCCTAAGTGGCAAATCGAAAAGAAGATACAGGCTCTTCGGGTCACCGAAAAGTTGTCGTTCTCCGAGGCCTGTCAACAGTATAAACTTCGACATCCTTTTGAGCTTACACACCGTTACGCCACAGTTACCGCATATCTGACTCCAGCTTCTAAATTGCCAGCCCAGCATCCATCCATTGAACCTCGTATTGGTCAGCCTACTAGGCCTCAAACCCGCTCCTTACACTGTCAGACAGGTGACCACCTCCCCTCCTCCTCTTCCGACACTTCTTCGTCGAAACTAAAGGTTATCATACCCAGTAAGTATAAGCAGGTTGTGGTAAGTTCCAGTTCCACTGTCCCTGTAAATCTGCCGGCTACCAGTACCTCTCGGCCTCAGGGACGCGGTGGGCATAAGACTTCGCTCTCCCCTGCTTCCAGCGCTAAAATCAGCAAAGTTGTCCAGCGGACATCCTCTGACAGTGATGCCGAATCTTCATCAATGGACATGACTGGGGACTCCGGTTTTCAACCTACAAAACACCACTCCCGTCCGAAACTCAAACGCTGACCATGAGTTTTCTGTCCTGGAATCTCAATGGCTACCCCTCCTGTAAAGAAGAGTTGCAACTTCTTATCTTCCGATACGCTCCCCTTCTTCTGTCTCCAGGAAATGCACCTATCAGAACAACAGCCACTGTGTTTGCGTAGATACACAACCTATCGCAGTGACCTTAATGATGGGCTCCGTGCCCACGGTGGCGTTGCTATATTGGTGAAAAATTCAACCTTCTCTAAGCAAGTGACTCTTACTACTACTCTTCAGTCTCTGTTGAAGTCTTCTTTCCCACCCTAACTCTCACAATATGCAACATGTATGTGCCGCCTGGTATACCCATCTCTGTCACTGACCTTGGTAACATGTCGTCTGCTCTCCCTACCCCTTGTGTGGTAGTTGGGGATTTTAATGCCCACAACTCTATTTGGAGTTCTCACCGCACTTGTGTTAGGGGGACATTGATTGAGCAGCTCTTAGACATGCACAACTTTGTTCTACTAAATACAGGAGATTCCACACACCTCTGTCTCTCCTCTAGATCTTTCTCAGCTATTGATTAAGCGTTCTGCAGCCCTTCTGTTGCGCCATCCTATAATGGAGCATCCTTCAGGAACCTTATGGCACTGATCACTTTCCCATACTTCTTCATTTTCTAGCATCACCTCAGCCTTCTCTCTCTTCCCCAAAGTGGCGTTTTTCGAACGCTGCTTGGCCTGTGTTTCAACAGTCCTTCCATCTTTCTGACAGAGGTTTCTCCAACGTGGACGATATGGCCACTCATTTTACTGAGGCTGTCCTCTCAGCCGCCTGCTCTTCCATTCCACAGTCCTCTGGAGGTAGCAAATGACTATTTGTACTATGGTGGAATACTACATGCGCGAAAGCCGTTTTTGCCCGAAAAACTGCCCTTTAGCACCTTAAGCGCCATCCTACAATGGAAAATTTAATTACGTACAAGAAACTCAAGTCTCAAGCTCGAAAAACCATTCGGGAGAGTAAAACCACCTCTTGGAATATTTACATTTCCTCTATTTCATCCAACCCTCTTCCTCGGAAGTTTGGCATAAGGTTCGCAAATTCAAAGGCCGTTCCTGCCCTCTTTCCGTCAAAGGCTTGCTGCACAAGGGCTCCATTGTATCAGTACCAGCAACTGTTGCCGAAATTCTTGCCTCTCACTATGAGACAGTCTCGAGTTCTGGAAATTACACCCCGGAATTTCTGGCTCATAAAGCATTGGAGGTACAGCGTTCGCTGGACTTTTCTTCTCATACCACTGAGGATTACAATGCGGCCTTTACCTTGCCAGAGCCTCAGGCAGCACTCAGTTCCACCAGAGCTTCTGCTCCTGGACCTGATGGCATTCACAATGTCATGCTGCAACATCTGCCAACGTGTGCTCTGGATTTTCTTGTACGGCTCTACAATAAAATTTGGACTGACCATACTCTTCCTACTTCATGGCGTGAGGCGTTTATAATCCCTATTCCCAAGGAAGGGAAGGACCGCTCTCTACCTTCCAATTATCACCCAATTTCTCTGACGAGCTGCTTATGTAAGCTGCTGGAGCGCATGGTAAATTGTCTCTTATTATGGGTCCTAGAACAATGGAAACTATTGTCCGCTCTTCAGTGTGGGTTTCGACCAGACCGTTCGACGTCGGACCATCTCGTTTCCTTGGCCAATGCAATTTCCCGGGCCTTTACGATGCGGCAGCACCTAGTGGCTATTTTCTTTGATATCGACAAGGCCTTTGACAGACTTGGAGGCATGGAATCCTGCGCACGTTACATGCTTGGGGTTTCCGGGGCGCACTTCCCTTTTTTCTCCAAACCTTCCTCTCGGAGCAGTATTTTCAGGGCAAACTGGGAACTGTGTTGTCGAGGAGACACACACTTGTAAATGGTGTTCCGCAGGGCTCTGTTTTAAGTGCCATTCTATTCTGCATTGCCATTAACAGTATTGTGGACACCGTTCACCTACCAGTCCGCGCCTGCCTATATGTTGATGACTTCGCTATTTACTGCTCATCCGCTAGCATTCCATTCATCGAACGCCAGTTACAGCTAGTTTTGACCAGACTTTCTGCTTGGAGTGCTCACAGCGGCTTTCGGTTTTCCACATCGAAGACTGTGTGTGTTCACTTCTGTCGGAAGCTCACCTTACACGATGATCCATCTCTGTCTCTTGAGGGTAACTTGTTGCCATTTGTCCCCACTACCAAATTTCTTGGTCTTTTCTTCGACCGGTCGCTTACCTGGAAGCCTCACGTCTCTCACCTGCGGAAACTGTGTACTTCATCGCTGAATCTGCTTCGGGTGTTGAGTGGGACCCAGTGGGGAGCTAGTAGAGTGTGTCTTCTCCACCTGCATCGCTCTCTCGTTAGCTCCATTTTAGATTATGGGAGTGTCGCTTATGGCTCTGCTGCTTGTACAACGCTCATGCCTTTGGACTCCGTTCACCATACAGGTATTCGCCTTCTTAACCTCTCAGTCACTGTAACGTTGTTCTGCCATATGTTTTCGTTGCTCATAATTTAATCTTTGCGCTGTCTGTCACAGACCACTGTACAGCTCTTTTGTCTTTTGTGGTGAATACAGCTTTTATGAAGACGCACAAAGCTCTTTGATCAACACATGGAATCTGAGCATTAATCATTTGTTGTGTCCATGGGTGAGCACTATAACTTAAATGGGACAGAAATCGGACAGCTTAGGATGTAACAACAGTATATTAGAAATTTAGGAATGTATTTAATATTTTCATACAGAAATATGCCCAAAAACTTTACATTTCAAAGATACATTGCTTCATTGCATAGAACATGTTAATCCATTTGAAAAGCTAGAGTTCCTAGAAAAATCTTTCTTGAAATTTTAAAACTCATTTGAAAACGTATTCAGGTAGAAATTGAGTGTTTTAATGTATAATATGTAACCTCTTATTTGAAGTTGATTAAATACTAAGTGGACCACTATATACACGCCGATTATTTTAATTTCTTTGGCCTCTGGTTCATATTGTGTGGTTCTAAAATGTACAAATTGTGCATAATGATCTGAGAAAGGAGTATTAATTATAAAAGCAGAGAATGCTTGAATATTGGATGAAACAATGTTGATTATTGAAGAAGGTTCGAAAATTGTGTCCTTAATATTATACATACTATAAACCTCAGTTAATTCTTTATAGGTAGTGTCTGTATCATCCAAAGTTATAGTAAAATCGCACATAAGAATAACATTACTAGCTTTATTTCTGAACTTTTGAAGTATTGGTTCAAGTTTTAAAGTAAATTCTCTTGGTGAAGTTGAGGCTTACCTATACATACCAAAAATTATTGTATTTCCCATATAAGGTAGTATTTTAATTCCTACTGCCTTAAATTGGTTTTCAATACAAAGACTTTCCACATTTATTTGAGAAATTTTAATTTTATTTTTTGCAAATATTATAACTCAACCCCCTTTAGAAGTATTCCTGTGATATGTACTAGCAATGTTGCAGTTTTGTAGTTTACAAATCTCATCTCTATTCATGCCATGCTCAGTTATACAAATGTCATCACTTAGCTCATTCAGAATGACAGAAACATTTCAGTATAACATAACCAGAAATTACCATCTAACATAATACATCATCAATGCACATCCAGTTCAAGTTTATTTATTTAAACTATTTTCATGTGTGTGACGCAATGTCTTCGTAGCACTCCACTTATCACGCACAATCTTCACACCTGGAACTTTACCCATTATAGCATTTACGAGATCCGTTGTGTCACCCATTATATTCTCGGAACCGGAACACACTCCTCAATTTATATAGTTAGTTCCTGCATGAAGTACTACCACATCTGGTTTATCTTTTACCACAAATTGTTCCATCTGCTCGTTTAGTTAACTTTTATTCCTGGGAAACAGTGTACTTTGTAGCCTCTCTTCCTGTACTGTTTACTCGAGAACTTAAATAATGAATCCCCTATTACCATCATTTTTTGCGCAACTTCACTTGCACCATTATTTAAGAAATTTTCTATTGGCATTATTTCCAGAATCACTGACTTCTTGCTTAGAGTTACCTTATTTATTTTGTTCACAAACTGTGGCATTAAACCTGTTTTGAGGCTGCATAGGTGCATTGATACTTCTCACAAACATAGATTGATTTACTACGGCAAAGCTCCTTGTTCCTTGCTATGCAGTTAATTTTGATATTAAATTTAGTTCTCAGCTTTCAATTTTTTTTATTAATGTCTGAGCACTTTGTAGATCTTTGTTCATCATTCCAAATATGAGATGAAGTGACACTATCATTTTAGACTCCTGCATCTCATGCCTTCCATTCTCTGGAGATTCCATATTATTCTCCTCCCTGCTTGAAATAGTATCCCTGACTTTTACTTTCATTAACATTGATTGCACTAATGTGTTGCACATCACTGCTTTCATTTTTAATTAAACTTAACATTTTACTATCATTTTTTAGTAAATGTTGAGGCATGCTTCTCGTAATTCTACCTAACTTCGCCATCTAGCCACACTGTAACCAAGGGAATTAACAAGTTTCGTTTAAACTTCTCAGTTGTATTGCAAGATATAACTCTTAAGTCTAATGTGTTTACAACAGCGTGCCATGTTCGGTAATTTAATTCCTATTGTTGCAGTTTGTTCTATGTATGCAAATGACTTTATTCCAAAAAGTAAAAGTTAGTTTACAGTATTGTTTAATAAGACATCGTAAATTTCTCTCCAGGTTCATGGTTGCCACACAGAAACATTTCTGTACAAAGCTTTGACATTGACATGGGCTGAATATGAACACATTGCTAGAGGAGTATAGTGAGTTGTGCCATTACATTGTTGGCAATGGGGCTGTCCTGCAGGATATAGTGTTCCTTGCTGCCAACAACTGCAAGTAGATTAGGTAAGAAAATGAAAAAATAAAAAAAGCTTTACATAGCATGGATGAATCCATTATATGAACTAATAGTCAGTATATTAGAGTGCTTCAAAAACTGCAAACTGAATAAAATATTACTAGGGTTGTGGTTTTTAAGTGAAAACTTTGAATGAAAAAAGAAGAGAAAAGGTACAAAATAAGGTTTAAAAGGGACAAAAGTTGCTGTTTTACTCAAATAATTAATAAAAGTTTATCTTCTATTCCAGATTATTGAATAATAAAGAAACATATCAAACTATCACTCACCAAAAATAGGAAAATACAGGAAGCTGTTGTATTTCAAGACATTGAGGATCTCTAGAAAGTTTGTCTTTTGCAGATCCTGCAACTGGTCCCTAACAGAATTTAAAATATCCCATTGTTTTGCTTTTCAAGCCCTTGTTCTTCTAATTGTTTAATAGCTGCAGTCAGGTACTATTAATCATGCACATAAAATAATTCTGTCTGAAAATTATGTATTTTTTTCGGTAGCAGTAATTGACTGCATTCAATGAATGTAGAAACTCTTATCAAAATGTTCACACTACATAGCATGACACTGGATCCAGATTCTCCAGGGAGTAATGACCTAGAAATTTGGAAGGGACAGGCCAGTTTGCCTTGTAGGAAACAACCTAAATTGGAGCTTTGCGTAGTGTCTTCTTCAGGGCGATGTTGTGTTCACTCACCAAAAATTCACCAACTTTGTGGATGGCATGGATTAGGCATGTCACAAGCTTTCACTTAAGGACAAAGTTTTTAACTGGGTAGTTGCTGAAACCATGTATGGATCTGGTCCATAGCAATAGAAGTTTTTCCTATGCTACACTACTTGGCCACAGCTTTGGCAGAGGTCCACGAGTGATTGCATATTGTACTGGCATTGGCCCTCTCCGGTTCATATGCTTTGAAAGTGTGCTTTACTTTCTCCCCTGATATAGATGAAAAATTAAATGTGTTGTTCCATTGAATCTGTATTTCAACCAACATAATTTCCACATCACAATCAGTTGATCCTTGATACTTTGAATCCTTTCTTGAAAACAAGCTCCATGTAGTTTTTTCTTATAGTACTCTAATTGGACACTGACATCTTTGTGTATTTCTCAAGGAATCTTTTGAAAGCTGGATGGTTTACCTTATTTGAGTGGAATTCCCACTTGTAATAGAGCAGCATACAAATCAATTTCGAATTGCTTCAAATTTTGAATTTTTGAACATTGTTCAGTGCATTCCACAATAAAGACCATCATGTTGTTAGAACAGTCTTGTTCTTATGGTGCTTAGAACTGATTTTCTATATTTTTGGGCAGGAGAGGTCTAACACCTTTAACCCGGTTATAATATTGAACCATGAATGAAATTGGTGAAATGATGGTCAGAAGATCTACTTGTCCATGGAGCTTAAAGTTACTTGAAATTCGTCTTCTCAGGATAAGGAAGAACCCAGAAAAAAATTTTATCCAGGCAACTCACCCTAAGCAATATTCGGTTTCACAACCTGGTTAATGTGAGGCAGATATGCTACACCCACATTACCCAGGCAGCATTTGATGCAGTGTCACTGGTGTTTTTCATCTAACTCAATTGCTGAATTGCATATACTACATCCTGGTACAATTCCATCTGTTTCTATAGAACCATGTTTAAATTCCTGAGACAGAGTGAAAATTGGCCCTTGGACCCTTCGGCATGGCTAAAACTGGCAATACACTCACTTGGCAACAAACTTGCACTTACAATTACAGGATTCTGTTGAAATTAAGAAGATGGAAGTGAAAGAAAGAGAATTAACACAAATGCAACTTTATTTTCCATTGCTGTAGGTGATGGAATGCAAATGCATTTCCATTGTGGCCAGCAGTTTTTTTTTCAGCAAGTGAGAAAAAGAGGATTTGTACACCCACTATATTATGCTCTATTATTGGAGGTGTGCTTTCAGTTTTGCATTACTGAAAGCAAAATGGAATGAAACTCACAAGCATGTCTTGTGATGTATGATAAAGTGAACTTTAGAAGATTACTGAAAAGCTACAGTATAAGAAAAAAAGGATCAATTATGTTCACCACTGAGTAAAAAGGAATTAGAATATTAAGGAAAAGAGAAAGAAGAAAACAAGGTGCTACGATATCCTGTGTTTTCAACTAGAGAGAGAATTCCTCAATGTGGTATCTTTCCAAAGATTTTTAATTACCTTAAGAGAAAAGGTGTGCACCTTAAAATCCTAACTCCGGTAATTTTTAAGCTCCCTGATAATTAACATGGTTGGCAAATAAGGTTCATTGCAATTCAATATTTTGCACATGCTGTTATGTCTGTTTCAAATGAATACTGTCCTGTATATTTATGGGTAATAGCAAAGAGTGGTTCTGCTATACTGAAATGGAATGAACCAGTTTTTAATGATAATGTTCGTGTAGTGCGAATTGAGAGGCGGGATAATCATTACCATAGACAGAAATTTTTGTGGGGAACTTGTAGTGTACAAATTTATGTAGGCTAGTAGCTTGCTTCAAACTCTGTCATGTTCTTATAAAGTTTATGTACTAAATAAAAAGTACCAAGTATTTTTTATTGGGAAAATGTTTCAAAGCATTATATAAATATATATTTTATTGTGAGCATTAGTTGAAGCTTCCACAATCTACAGCAAAGTAAAAAATTTCTTTTAAATTATTTGTAATGCTTTAGAATAGATAGTAGTCATTACATGCTCTAATTTGTTAGACATATTTAATTTAAGACTGAAGCTGTTAAAGTAGAAAATTGAAACATAAAAACTGAAAATGGAAAAAAATTGTTATTTTCCTTTTATGTTTAACAGCATATATTTTAAGTTTGTATTTGATTGATTAAAACTATATATTTAGGTTAATTGCAGAAGACCTTCTCTTTTAGATTTACCACTTTAATGGGTTTATGCTTAAGTTATGTGGTCATGAAATAGTTTCCATACTTGTTAACAAAAAAACAAAACTTCTATTCATCATTCCTCAAAGTATATTTTCCACTGCATTTATCCAAAAATTCCAATAGCAAGACAATTGCATGTTTCAGTGACAGTTTTCATGCTCAAATAACCGAAGCAGTATTGGGAATTTTTATGTAATTGCCACTATTTCAAGCAGGTTGCGCCTGCCAGCCTGGAAGCTTTCTTATCATGATCAGTCATAGCAAGGATTATGCTCACATGTAGGTAGTGTAATGGCTGTTTCCTGTTTGCTATTGAAGGACATGGAAAAATATAAGCAATAATCAGTATTGTTTTTCGTGTAGTATCATTCACTTTACTGTTATGCATTATAGTTTTGTATTATTTATCAGATTTGTAAATTTTGAGCGCTCATTCATCTTGTGCCCTCTAAAAATGAAGTATTGAGATTCCCTCTCCTCTCCCTCCACTGCCACAGCCATATACTTTCTGTACTAATAGCTATAATTAACATTTAAATATGAAAAGTACACATGCAGAAATCAGAATTTGGACTTTTTGGTTTGCTCTTGGTGACAGCTTCCAAAAAGGATCCAGCCATCCAAATGAATTTACTCAGTTCTATAGTTAAACCCAATAAGTGTTACTTTTAAAGTCACACATTTTTCATTTTTATTTTCAGTTGACTTCTGCGCTGGTCTTGAAGACCCTCTTGGTGGAACATGTACAAGAAAAGCTGAAACAAAGGCCTTCAATTTTCGCAGCCAGTGCCCAGGTTCCACACCTGTGGAACAGAAGGTGTCTGGTACCCTACCAATGATCCTAGTCTTCCAGTGGTTTATCCAACGTATACAGGTAAAAGTGAAATGTTTTGTTGTGCTTCAATTCTTTCTTAAACGTAAATAGAAAGGAACATACTGATAAACTGTTATACAAGAAAATAATGATATGGAATATATACAGGGTTACTACAAAAGAAATAGACAACTTCAACTGCCTGTAAAACAAAAACTATTAGAGATAGCAACCTAATTATTTTGGAGGTATGTTGAGAAACTCTCAAAGTTACATTTGTTACTATTGGTAACGCTGTAGGGTTTTGTTTGTTGTTGCAGAAGCTGAAATGGCGGAAAATCCTGTGGAAAAGGCATATTGCGTGGTGGAATTTGCTAGAATGCAATCAGCAACTGTTGTGCAACGACATTTTAGAACACGTTACCACAAAAATGAAATGATGCGCTCACAAAAACCAGCATCGTCTTCATCATTTCGCAACATGTCGATGCAAAAGTCACGCCGTATGACCTTATCTTCTTCACTCAGAAACTGCAACATCTGTAATCTGTAAGGCATCATGTGCAGTCGCTTCCGCAAGATTTCCCATACAGTTTGCTGTGGAATTTGTAATTGCATGCTTGCCCTAGATGTCGATTTCTGTGGGCTTCTTATGTAGGCAGAACGAACACGTTCAACGTTTTCTTCCAAAACTCTTTGTCTTCCCGAGCTCTTCCCTTTTCACAAACATCCCGCTGTCTCGAATTTTCTATACCAGTCGTAGATTGACTGTCTAGTCGGTGGCGTTTTGTGGTAACGTGTTCTAAAATGTCGTTGGACAACAGTTGCTGATTGCATTGTAGCAAATTCCAACACGCTATATGCCTTTTCCACAGGATTTTCCGCCATTTCAGCTTCTGCAACAACAAACAAAACACTACAGCGTTACCAAGAGTAACAAACAAAACTTTGCGAGTTTCTCAACATACCTCCAAAATAATTAGGTTGCTATCTCGAATAGATTTTGTTTTACAGGCAGTTGAAGTTGTCTATTTCTTTTGTAGTAACCCTGTATATAGAAGTTAGAAATCATGATATATTTAAATTAGATTTCTTTTGACTCATACATTTTTCCCAGTAAACCACAATGCATCCTCATTTTACTAGATAATATTATGCCCCCCTCCCTATGTGCTTTTTCTCTCTCTCTCCCTCTCTCCCCCTCCCTCTCCTTCTCTCTCCCTCCCTTCCCTCTCTCTCCCTCCCTATTTCTCTTTCTATCTCTCTCCCTCTCTCTCCCCCTCTTCCTCTCTCCCTCTCCCTCCTTCTCCCTCCCCCTCTACCTCTCTCTCTCAAAAGTGTACTCTAAAATTTAAGCGTAACAACAAGGCAGCTTATGATGTAACAGCAGTATATTACCTTTTTTTAATTTTTTTCTTCCTTTTTTCACATAAAAACATGCTCAATTTTTTTTTTTTTTTTTCTTATATATACTGTACTTCATTGCACAGAAGATGTCAATCCATTTGAAAGGTTAGAGTTCCGAAACCTGTTTCACACTCTGATGTTCTGCATTGTTGTCATTGAAGGTGATTGTCATACCAATATCATCATGCCAAAGACGATAGTTGTGATGTACTCTAAACCAGAAGTACTACTCAACTATTAGCAATGTCTTAATTTTATTAAAAATTAATACCTTATATAAGAGGATTATATAGCTTTAATTTAGGTCAACATCCCCTTTTTGGGTTAAATAAAATTGAGAGACATTTTACAAACCTTTTTTGTGACATTCTGAAGAGATCAATAAATTGGACCTTTAAATAAAAATAGAGCTTGAAACTTTAAAACTCATATAAATTAATTTTCAAGTGTACATTGGGTGTCTTATTGTATAATAATTTCACATTTGAAGTTAATCAGATCCTGAGTAGACTACTGTATGTAAAGGCATATGCATACATTTCAAAACAATGAAGCTGTTTAGATTAACAAGTTTGTTTTAAACCTCTCAGGGTATTAAAAGATATAACATTTAATTCTAGTGTGTTTATAACAGCATAACATGTTCAGTAATTTAATTCATATTGTTGAAGTTTGTTCTCTGTAGATAGATAGAGAGATAGGTAGGTGGGTGGGATGGATTAGAGTAGAGTAGGGTAGGGTAGGGTAGGATAGTGTAGGGTAGGGTACATACTTCACTTCATTAATTACATGGCTTAATTCACACCTACTATTCTATAATACTTTAATTCTCTCTCTACATTTTACCTGTTACATCTCATTTTCTCATTTAACTGAGTTGCTGCATTTCTAAGGACCCATGGCATCCAACAAAAAGCTATCAGGACTGATTTACTTTTTCCAAAATAAAACTCCATTTTAGCCCACATTTCTTCCTATTCCTTATTTCTAATTTTCTTCATCCTACTACTTTTCACTACACTTAAATAATTTTCTTTTTCTAGTAAAATTTCCTTTGATTTAACTCTTAACATCCTTTTACCAATAATTTCATTTGGTAATCAATTGTTTTTTGGTAATTTTTCTCTCACATTCATTGTTCCTTCGCATTCTAGAATCAAAGGCCGATAATTATTAAACTTCCTATTACACAATTGACATTTACCTTGACTAATCCGACGAGCAGGCTGTACATGTGGTTTGCTTGCTAAATGTCCGAATATAATGCAGCAAACTGCAGTTTGTTGTCTAAATTTGCCGCTATGTGTGCTCAGTAGCTGCAGCCCACTCACTCTGCTGGTTGGCATGCTATTTCAAAAGTTTGGTTTCTTTCTGAACACTCCTTGTATACACAATGAACTTTTGGAGTTGTAACACCCAATTACTTCCTGTCTTTCCATATTTTCACTTCTCAATCTGTTTTCCAACACACTTTCTTGCCTGCCTCTCTGTCCTCCCAAATATCCCCTCACCCTATTTCACTTAAAGTTCTTTTTACTCGCTAATAACAAGTATCCTCATTTTTAAACATTCTCTGAACCTCTAAACATTGCTTTAGTATATTATTATTTTGTAATTCCTTAATTTTACACAAGTATTTCACTACTCTTTCCATAATTTTTGCTTTACTATTAAATCTCCATAACTCCATTTGTGCAACCCCATTAGGTGAAGCTCTCTCTAAACCCAAAATTGATTTGCAAATGCTCCTATGTACCTTATTTACATATTCCCATCCCTCCTCAATACCCCATCATTTCTGTTCCAATACTGCATGTTAATTTTAAACTTGTTAAAGAGTATATTAACTTAACATAGATTTTTCTTTGTGTTAAGAGTTAAACAACTGCAGCATTTCAAAATGGCAGACAATCATGCAGCTGATGCAAGAACTACTTTATTTGCAAGCATAAAGTGTCATTCCTAACAGATAAAAGGGTGTAGGACATAATGATTTGGAAATTCTAGAACAAGAATTTTTATTCAGGTGTTGCTTTCTAAACCATTAATAAGGAAGACTGTAAATGAAATACGAGAGAGGTTAGAATATCCTAAACATAGAAACAATTCCCTTTCACCAATACTGCGGGTATTATTGGCAGTAAGGTTTAGTGCAACAGGGTCTCTACAGTTATTTGAGATAATGCCAGAGTAGCAAAATCTACTGTAAGCAATAGACAGTACATTTTCTGAAGCTATTGCATCAATGAGACCTAGATGTGTTAAATTTCTATCAGCAGAGGTGCAACAGAAATGACAAGAGAATTCTATAACAGGTTTTATTTTCCTGGTGTTCTTGGTGCAATCAATTGTACTTATGTCAAGATTCAATCCCCTGGAGGGAATAGAGGTGAAATATATCAAAATCGCAAAGGCACCTTCTCTGTTAATGTCCAAGTAGTAAGTGATGCAAATCTACGAATAAGGAGTATAATTTCAAGATGGCCAGGATCCGCTCATGATAGTATACTACTTTGCAATTCCCATCTTAGGGCACAGTTTAAAATGGGGACAATTAATGAGGGAATACTGTTAGGGGACAGTGCATATCGTTTAAGGAAATACCTTTTAACCCCCATACCTGCATCCTGAAACACAATCACTAAACAACTATAATGTCGCACATATTAGAGTATGGAATTGCATAGAAAGGATGATTGTGTTGAGGAAAAGGTGTTTCCCGATCCTTAGCTTGGATCTATGAATTAAACTTTGACAATCATTGTGGCAAGAGCTGTGCTGCACAACATTGCAGTGGAAACTAGAGATGAACTTCCTCCTGAAAACTTATCTTTGTACCAGTTCATACAGGACAGAAGAAGAAACAGGAATGATGGAAACCAGAACAACATTCCTATTCAGGTAGATAAGCCAACTGGCTTTCAGGAACGCAATTGCACAGCAACATTTTGCTTGTAAGTACATTGTACCACAGTACAATAATTATGTAGACCTTCATTTACATAACATACAACTTAAAGTATCTTTATATCACAAAATAAGTATTAATTTCATAGTAAGAATTAAATTAACACACTTTTACACATAGCCTAAAACAATGTAGGCCTACAATGTTACTTATTATGACAGCTATGAGATATGTGGGCTTACTGATTATTATGTACATATAAACCAAATCCCCTATCCATAGGATATATATAATATAAAGTGATGTGATAAACACTTCAACATAGAAATTTGCCTAGAACTTGGAGCTTTAATTGCTTTCAATGCTGAAAAGTACAGTTTGCATTTCCTAGTCCTGCTTATTATGAAAGAGAAAATGACACACTTGTAGCTCCATCTAAATGAGAAAATGTTGTGCTTTGGGGAATTTCAGTATCAAAGTAATAACAACATAATCAATATAACTATTTTATTCAAATTCATACCATTGGAACAGAACATTAAGAACAAATGGTCTACATACTATGTTCATTATAGAAAAAAAAAAGTGAAAAATACATTTTTTTGAATGAAAGTTGTTTAACTTTTGCCATTTCACTTTTTTCTTGGTATATTTTCTGTTATCATGCCAGTAATAAATGAACCACTATAAACAGTAGTATATATTTTGATGGTACGAGTATAATGCACTAACATTGTATGTCCATTTGGGTGAAAGTTGAAAGTTTATATATACCTAGTTTGGTAGAAGCATGAAATAGGCTATCTCTTGAAGTGTTTATGCACTACACAGTCAATTTATAGACCTAAAAGAACAGGTTTTAAACAATTATTGTTACTTGTATTTTTCCTGGAAACGCCTTCTGTATTCTCTATATAGTAAAACTTTTTTTCACACTCATCCTTTTTATAATACAATAATTTGTCATCCTCAGCCTCTTGGATAATTTTTCCTGTCTCCTTTTTCATTTTTAGTACTTCAATTTCTAAAGCATATTTGTCTTTAATTAATATCATCTCTTCTTCACAGAGGCCTTCCCCACTTTGAGATAAAGCAGCAATGTTCTCGTGAAAGAGACTGGCTTGAAAACAAAATTGATATTGAAAATGTTGGCACACGTTGGAAACTTTTGTAATGATCTCAATACTTGTGTGTAAATAATACTGACTGTGTTCATGCAACATGTTTGCTTAGTGCTTCTATGCTCTGGGTCTTTGGTTTGAAAATGCAATGATATATAAATATGCACTCAAGAATGCTTTATTTTCCTACAATTTTCTTTACAAAATAGAATTAATAATCACTTACCATTGCAGTACTGAACCCAAGTGATGTGATGATAGAGATGTTGGTATCTGCTGTGGTGTGGAACCTATTGTGATGGACTCTCAAGTGTTTTAGTTGTAACCTACTGAAAGAATGCAAACATTTAGTTTAGAAGAGAAATGATGTAAAGAATTTGTTTAGAGCTACGTTAAGTCTTGTATTTTATTAATCTTTAAAAAGTGTATGAATTTAAATTGGAATATTAGAGAATATTCTATTGTAACGTCTAACTTTGCAGGCCTACTGTAGATGTGTACAACATGGCACAAAAATCACTTGCCATATAAAATGCATTACTTAGAAAATGAGAATGAAGATTTTACTTTTATGTGTTTGAAATATTTTTATCAAATTCATTTCATATTAATTTTTGTAATACATTCCTCATGTTACATGTATAATATAAATATGTAAGTATAACGCCACACTTTGAATTTAAAATAAATAATGAAAAATAAAATAGTTAAAAATGAGTCGGAATAGTGGCACTCACCTTGCTCATAATGAAATTTTCAAGACACATATTTCAAGGGCATTTGCCCTCTTCCTATTTGAGGTTAATTTTAATAACTGAAAGTAAATTTAATTTTACCTCTTCAATATCACAAGGACTTGCTTGAACAATCTGCAGCAAAGTAAATAATTTATTTTAAATAACTTACACTGCTTTGGAATAGATAGGAATCACTACTTCTAATATTTATATTGGACATATTCAATCTAAAGCTGAAGATGTTAAAGTAAAAAGACTGAAACATAAAAACTTAGAATGGGAAACAATTCTGGTACTTTCCTTTTATGTTTAACAGCTTATATTTTAAGTTTGTATTTAATGGATTAAAAGTACATACATTTATTTTAGTTACAGTACACCTTTGCTCAGTTGTTTTTAGATTTACCATTTTACTGGGTTTATCCTTAGGTTATGTGGTCATGAAACAGTTTCCATACTTGATAACTAAAAAACAAGTTCATCTTCATTCATCATTCCTCAAGGTATGTTTACCATAGCATGTATCCAAAAATTCCCTTAGTAAAGCAATGCCATATTTGAGAGACTGTTTTCATGTTGAAATAACTTAAGTAGTATTGGGAATTTGTATGTAATGGCCACCATTTAAAGCAGGTTGTGCCTGCTGGCCTGGAAGATTTCTTAACACGACCAGTCATAGCAAGGATAATGCTCACATGTAGGTAGTGTAATGGTTTTGTCCTATTTGCTATTGAAGGACATGGCAAAATGTAGCAATAAGTAATAATCAGTATTATTTTTTCTTGTAGTATCAGTGACTTTACGATTATGCATTATAGTTTTGTATTATATATCAGATTTGAGAATGTTGAGCACTCATTCATCTTGTGCTCTCTAAATATGATGTATTGAGGTTCCTTCTGCTCTTCCTCCACTGCCACTTCCATATACTTTCTGTGCTAAAGGTTTAGCTACAATTAACATTTAAATATGAAAGTATATAGGCAGAAATCAGAATTTGGTCTTTTTGTTTTACTCTTGGTAACAGCTTCCAAAAAGGATCCAGGCATTAAAATGAGTATATTAAACCCATTAAGTGTTACTTTTAAAGTCAAACATTTTTCATTTTTAATTTCAGCTGACTTCTGCCCTGAGTTTCATGAGCCTGCTGGTGGAACATATTGTACGAGATAAGCTGAAGCAAAGGCCTTCAATTCTCACAGACACTGCCCAAGTTCTACACCTGTGGAGCAGAAGGTGTCTGGTACCCTACCAATGATCCTATTCTTCCAGTGGTTTATCCAGCTTGTACAGGTAAAAATGAAATGAGAGTCCCCCCCCCCTGCTCTCTCTCGCACACACACACCCACACGCACACACATAAGGCGCAATGCCTTCTGCACTGAGCTTGGTGACCCTGTTGGTGGAGCAAATTGTACAAAGGACTTCAATTCTTATGGACAGTGATAAAGTTTTACACCGGTAGAGTAGAAGGTATCTGGTGACCTACCAGTGATCGTAAACTTCCAATAGTTTATCCAGCTTATACAGGTAAAAAAATATTATTATGCTTCAATTCTTTCTTAAACTTAAATAAAAAAAGAACATACTAATAAACAGTTATGCATGTAAGTAATCATTTAGAAATTGTATACAGAGTTAAGAAATTATGACATATTTGAATTAGATTTCTTTGGATTCATCTGATTCATATATTTTTCCCGGTAAACCACAATGCATCCTCTAACTCTTATTTGAGATAATATATACCCTCGCAATCTCTATCTCACCATTCCCTCCCTCTCTCTCTCTGGAAGCAAAACAGTGTACATTATTATTTGAACGGTACAACAACAGGGCAGCTTTGGATGTAACATCAGTATATTAGCTCTGTAGGAGTGTATTTAGTATTTTTATATAAAAAAATGACCAAAAACGTTACATTTCAAAGATATACTGCTTCGTTGTATGGAACAGGTGAATCCATTTGAAAAGTTAAAAGTTCCTAGGAAAAGCTTTTTTCCACTCTAATGTTCTGCATTGTTGCCATAGACAGTAATCGCTATACCCATATCACTATCCCAAAGACCATGGCTGTAATGTACTCTAAACCAGTAATACTACTCAACTATTAGAAAGGTCTTCAGCACCAAAGTCAGCTTCCCTTTTTTGTGTTGAATAAAATTTTGGGACTTATTATGAAACTTTTTTTGTGATATTCAGCAGTTATCAGTAAATTGGAGCTTTTAAATAAAGACACTGCTTGAAGTTTTAAAAAATTATATAAATTCATATTAAAGTATAAATTAAGGGTCTTGGTGTATAAAATATATAATTTCACTTTTGAAGTTGATCAAATCCTGAGTGAACAACCCCCCCAGGGGCCTACTACGGTAGGTACGGGTTTGGCGCACCCGGGGGTTCCCGAGCCACTCACCGCCACTTCACCCTGCCCATCTCCATCCACTTTGCCACGTTTTTTGTACTACTTTTGTTTTATTTGTTTTTTCACGTTATCACCGTCTTTCCCCCAGGGGCCTATTTCGATAAGTATGGGTTTAGTGCACCCTTGGTCCCGAGCCACACGCCACATTTTCGCCTCCCATCCCCCTTTGTTTTCTCCATGCTCTCTTTTAACACTTTCGTATCATTCGTATCTTCTTTTCCTCCTTTTGGTTTGGTCTTTACTGCTGTTCCCTTCATTCACATTTGCACTTCTCAGCTCTTTGCTCCGCCCCTCCGACGGATGTCCTGTCAGTGTACGGAAGACCACAGCAACACATGTGCTGCTCTACATCATTCACTGAGGTATCTTCTTCAGGTACTGTCATAGTCATACCTTTTCATGAAGCTTAAATTACCTTCCTCTTCTAGGTTTATTATATACTTATATTAGGCTAGCTATCTAGGATTATTAACACCTGCTTCACCAACAGGGATCTTTCCTATCTCCGTGGTCCTTTCCCACGGTTTCTGCGTGGACTCCAACTTGTGTGCTCTTCGGAGGACTCTTGAATGAAGGTTGAGTGAACCCTTCTCACTGCCACTCTTTGTAAGTCCAGGTGCGGAGCCCATACCATAAGTCAAGTACACCCACATAGTCTTTATTTAGGCCCGCTTCTCCTCAGATGTCTGCTTGACTGCATGTCAAGGGGACAGATTTGGAGCTGCGATGTATTACCGCTGACTGGAAGTGCAATGTAATCAACCACAAGTCTCCTGAAACCCCCTGACCCTGTACGGCCAGGGGACATAAAGCGGAGGGCCACAGGTGGTTATGCCTGTGGTAGGGGCCTAAAGTTGCACTTGTCGATGGTGCAAGACTTACACTGGGAATCCGTAGTGATGGTTGAAGGGTAACTTTTCTGAAGTACTCTTAGGGCTCAGGCGTAGCGGAGGTCCCTGCGCCGGTACAGACCGGGAGGTTATGGTGTCTTTCTTTCTTCACCCCCCTGATGGCAGGCTGACGCCGACAGTTCCGGACGGAGGTCCTTTCAACATGGCTACTCTGCGCACTTCTTTGTCGTCAGAGAGTGGGGCTCTCTCTGGCGCGGCTCCTCAGCCCCAAATTGACGACCTTGCAATGAAGACGGCCTCTTCCCCACATCCCGCTTCCAATAAGAAGCGCTGCCTCGACAGTTTTGACCTTGCTACAGTTTTTGGCACACCTAAAAAACCACGGTTTCTTGTAATGGGTTGTTCAGAGGAGGGCAAGTCCATGCATAATGTTAGTGCATGTCGATTAGCCCGCTCTCTTGATTCACTGGTTGGTCCCCTCCGTACAGTAACCCGACAATGTAACGGCACGCTACTTCTCGAGGCGAAGATGGATAAGCAGATCGACTTGCTGATGTCCCTCAAATCCATTGCCGGTATTTCTGTGGCCGTTACTACCCACCCTACCTTGAACTTGTGTAAAGGTGTGCTCACCCACGAGGTTTTAGCCAACGAGACCGATGAGGACCTCAAATTCTTCTTCGAACCGGAGGGTGTTGTTGATATTTACCGCGTAAAACGCAAGCTGGAGGGACAGTTGGTCCCCACCTCCACCCTCATTTTGACATTTAATAAGTCGTCCTTGCCTGAGAGCATTTCCATTGGCTTTTTTAACCTCCGTGTACGCCTGTATATCCCCAACCCCAAGCGGTGCTTCAAATGTCAGAAGTTTGGTCACACCTCCCAGCATTGTCGCTCTGACTCAGCTATTTGCATGATATGTGGTGAGAAGGCTTATGACTCTATTGCCTGCAGTGCTCCACTCCACTGTGTTAACTTCAAATTCTAAGGACTGTCCTAAGTGGCAAATCGAAAAGAAGATACAGGCTCTTCGGGTCACCGAAAAGTTGTCGTTCTCCGAGGCCCGTCAACAGTATAAACTTCGACATCCTGTTGAGCTTACACACCGTTATGCCACAGTTACCGCCAATCTGACTCCAGCTTGTAAATTGCCAGCGCTGCATCCATCCATTGAACCTCATATTGGTCAGTCTACTAGGCCTCAAATCCGCTCCTTACACTGTCAGACAGGTGACCACCTGCCCTCTTCCTCTTCCGACACTTCTTCGTCAAAACTAAAGGTTATCATACCCAGTAAGTAAGTATAAGCAGGTTGTGGAAAGTTACAGTTCCACTGTTCCACTGTCCAGTTCCACTGTCTGCTGTCTACCAGTACCTCTCGGCCTTAGGGACGCGGTGGGCGGAAGACTTTGCTCTCCCCTGCTTCCAGCGCTAAAATCAGCAAAGTTGTCCAGCGGACATCCTCTGACAGTGATGCTGAATCTTCGTCAATGGACGTGACTAGGGACTCCGGTTTTCAACCTACGAAACACCACTCCCGTCCGAAACTCAAACGCTGACCACTTCGCTTTCTGTCCTGGAATCTCAATGGCTACCGCTCCCGTATAGAAGAGTTGCAACTTCTTATCTTCCGATATACTCCCCTTCTTCTCTGTCTCCAGGAAACACGCTTATCAGAACAACAGCCACTGTGTTTGCGTGGATACACAACCTATCGCAGTAACCTTAATGATGGGCTCCGTGCCCAAGGTGGCATTGCTATATTGGTGAAAAATTCAACCTTCTCTATGCAAGTGACTCTTACTACTACCCTTCAGTCTGTTTGTGTTGAAGTCTTCTTTCCCACCCTAACTCTCACAATATGCAACATGTATGTGCCACCTGGTATACCCATCTCTGTCACTGACCTTGGTAACATGTCTGCTCTCCCTACCCCTTGTGTGGTAGTTGGGGACTTTAACGCCCACAACTCTATTTGGGGTTCTCACCGCACTTGTGTTAGGGGGACATTGATTGAGCGGCTCTTAGACATGCACAACTTTGTTCTACTAGATACAGGAGATTCCACACACCTCTGTATCTCCTCTGGATCTTTCTCAGCTATTGATTTAGCGTTCTGCAGCCCTTCTGTTGCGCCATCCTTTGAATGGAGCGTCCTTCAGGAACCTTATGGCACTGATCACCTTCCCATACTTCTTCATTTTCTAGCATCACCTCAGCCTGCTCTCTCTTCCCCAAAGTGGCGTTTTTCGAACACTGCTTGGCCTGTGTTTCAACAGTCCTTCCATCTTTCTGACGGAGGTTTTTCCAACATGGACAATATGGCCACTCATTTTACTGAGGCTGTTCTCTCAGCCGCCTGCTCTTCCATTCCACAGTCCTCTGGAGGTAGCAAACGACTATCCGTACCATGGTGGAATACTACATGCGCGAAAGCCGTTTGTTCCCGAAAAACTGCCCTTCAGCACCTTAAGCGCCATCCTACGATGGAAAATTTAATTACGTACAAGAAACTCAAGTCTCAAGCACGAAAAACCATTCGGGAGAGTAAAACCACCTCTTGAAATATTTACATTTCCTCTATTTCATCCAACACCCCTTCCTCAGAAGTTTGGCGTAAGGTTCGCAAACTCAAAGGCCGTTCCTGCCCTCTTTCAGTCAATGGCTTGCTGCACAAGGGCTCCATTGTATCAGTACCAGCAACTGTTGCCGAATTTCTTGCCTCTCACTATGAGACAGTCTCGAGTTCTGGAAATTACACCCCGGAATTTCTGGCTCATAAAGCATTGGAGGAACAGCGTTCGCTGGACTTTTCTTCTCGTACCACTGAGGATTACAATGTGGCCTTTACCTTGCCAGAGCTTCAGGCAGCACTCAGTTCCACCAGAGCTTCTGCTCCTGGACCTGATGGCAGTCACAATGTCATGCTGCAACATCTGCCAACGTGTGCTCTGGTTTTGCTTGTACAGTTCTACAATAAAATTTGGACTGACCATACTCTTCCTACTTCATGGCGTGAGGCGTTTATAATCCCTATTCCCAAGGAAGGGAAGGACCGCTCTCTACCTTCCAATTATCGCCCAATTTCCCTGACGAGCTGCTTATGTAAGCTGCTGGAGCGCATGGTAAATCGTCGCTTATTATGGGTCCTAGAACAACGGAAACTATTGTCCGCTCTTCAGTGTGGGTTTCGACCAGACCATTCGACGTCAGACCATCTCGTTTCCTTGGCCAATGCAATTTCCCGGGCCTTTGCGATGCGGCAGCACCTAGTGGCTATTTTCTTTGATATCGATAAGGCTTTTGACACAACTTGGAGGCATGGAATCCTGCGCATGTTACATTCTTGGGGTTCCTGGGGCGCACCTTACACGATGATCCATCTCTGTCTCTTGAGGGTAACTTGTTGCCATTTGTCCCCACTACCAAATTTCTTGGTCTTTTCTTTGACCGGTCGCTTACCTGGAAGCCTCACGTCTCTCACCTGCGGAAATGGTGCACTACATCTCTGAATCTGCTTCGGGTGTTGAGTGGGACCCAGTGGGGAGCTAGTAGAGTGTGTCTTCTCCGCCTGCATCGCTCTCTGGTTCGCTCCATTTTAGATTATGGGAGTGTCGCTTATGGCTCTGCCGCTCGTACAACGCTCATGCCTTTGGACTCCGTTCACCATACAGGTATTCGCCGGAGTTACCAGAGCTTATCACAGTAGCTGAATATAGGCGTTGCTTGCTGAGGTTGGTGAACCTTCTCTTTCTCTACGCCGCGAAATTTTATTAGCCAAATATGCTACAAAGCTTAGTGCGTTGGTTGACCATCCCACACATGGTGTTGTTAAACCTCTCTGTGCCTCTTCTTATGCGGATCGTCCTTCCCTCCCATGCCCTTTAGGTATACTTTTTCGCTCCCTGTTGGACAGCTTCAAGGTGACCCTGCCAAAGACGCTACCCATGGTATGCTGCCCATCCGTACCGTGGAAACGCCTCCACAGTCATAAACTTCGACCTCTCCGCCTTCAATAAACATGATACCCCGCCATTAATCTACCGGCTCTCTTTTGAACAGCTTAAATCCTCTTACCCACAGTTTCAGTTTATATACACGGACGGTTCCTCTAATGGCACCTCAGTGGGCTGTTCATTTCATACTACCCGTGACACACAGTAATACAAGTTACACTCTTTTAACAGTATTTTTACGGCCGAACTGACAGCTATTCACGAGGCTCTGCTGTATATACAGTCTGACACTCAATATGTCATCTGCACAGATAGCCTCAGCGCTCTACAATCTATCTCTGTTTTGTACTCTACACATCCCCTTGTACAAAGAGTGCAGTTACTAATCCACTCGCTGTTACAACAACGCTATGCAATTGTACTGTGTTGGGTACCAGGTCACGTAGGCATATCAGGAAATGAAGCAGCAGATAGAGGCGCAAAACAGGCATTAGCGAAAACTCATATTGATATCTCTCAGGTGCCACCTCAGGATGTGCAGCATTATCTTCAGGGTCAGCTATACTCGCGATGGCAATGGAATTGGGCAACAACATCTTACAAACTCAGTGAAATCAAGCACACTATAAGTCCTTGGAAAACGTCCTGCCGTAAGAACCGTCGCGAGGAAGTTGTTCTCTGCCGCCTCCGGATCGGTCACACACCCTTTTCGCACAGACATCTCCTCCAAGGTAAGGACCAACCGCTGTGTTCATTTTGTACGCTCCCCATCACCGTGAAACATCTTCTCCTCGACTGCCACAATTTCACTGGAAGTCGTACCAAACACCGGTTGTCCCCCAGTCTCAAAATAATTTTATCTGACAACGATGACGTCATTGCACGTCTAATTTTATTCTTAGGCAAAAGCGAACTTTACAGTTTTATCTGATTTCACGTTGCCTTGTCGTTTACCTTCCTACTATTTTAGTTGCCCCTGACTGCTGGTCGCCACCTTAGGAGGTGCATGTAGTTTTTATCTGTTTTTACTGAACTACTATTCATGGGCGCTAATAACCCCAGCAGTTGATGCGCCCTAAAACTGCTGCTCTACTACTACTACTATTGAGTGGACAACTATATAAAGACATACACACATTTCAAAACAATGCAGCTTTATAGATCAACAAGTTTCGTTTAGACCTCTCAGTTTATTAAAAGATATAGCACTTAATTTTAGTGTATTTATAATAGCATACCATGTTCTGTAATTTAATTCATATTGATTCCAAAAAATTGAGGTTTTTTACGTTAATTTTCATACGACATTGTGAATTTCTCTTCAGGTTTGTGACTGCTGCACAGTACCATTTCTTTTCAAAGCTTTAAAATTAACATGGGCTGGATATTAAAACATTGCTGAAGGAGTATAGAGAGTTGTGTCATCACAATCTGGGCAACGTAATTGTCCTGCAGGATGTAGTGGTCCTTGCTGCAAACAACTCCAGGTAGATAAGGTAAGCAAATGGAAAATAACAAAAAGCATTATATAACATGGATGAATCCATTATATGAACTGATAGTTGGACTATTAGAATGCTTCAAAAGCAGCAACCTGAATAAGTAATCACCTGGATTATGGTTTTTAGGTGAAATTTTGAATGAGAAAAAGAAAAGAAAATGTGCCGAAATAAGGTGGAAACAGGACAAAAGGTGCTGTTTTACTCAACTAATGAAAAAATTTATCTTCTATACCATATTATTGAGTTACAAATAAATATATTAAATCATCACACAGGAAAAATAGGAAAATTCAGGAAGCTGAAGTATTTCAAAACATTGAGGATCTCTAGAAAACTTGTCTTTGGCTAATCCTGTAACTGCACCTGCACTGAAGTAAAAATATCCCATTGTTTTCCTTTTCAATCTCTTGTTGTTCCAATATTTTAATAGGTGCGGTTAGGTATCTGTAACCATGGACATAAAATAGTGCTGACTGAAAATGATGTACTTTATCTGGTATCAATAATGGGCTGCATTCAATAAATGCAGAAGCTCATGTCAAAATTTCCACCCAACATAGCAGAACGCTGGAACCATGATCCTCAGGGGGTGAATTTGGGAAATTTGGAAGGTGCAGGCCAAAGATTTCCTTGTGGGAAACAACATAACTTGGAGCTTTCCTAGAATCTTCTTCAGGGCAGAGATGAATTCATTTTTAATATCATATTCACTCCCTATGAATTCACCATCTCTGTGAATGTCTAGGATTAGTAATGATACATGGTTTAACTTACGGACAAAGTTTTTATTTGGTTAATTCCTGAAACCCTGTATGGATCTGGTCCGTAGCAACAGAAGAAGTTTGTCTTATGCGATAACACTTGGCTACAGCTTTTGACAGAGATTCTTGATTGAGTGCATTATTGTACTGAAATTGGCTCTCTCCAGTTCAAATGCTTAACTTTCTTCCCATTAGGGGAAAACTAAAATGTTCAAAATGTATTGTTCCCATGAATGTGTAGTTTCATCCAGCATGATCCCCACATCAAAATCAATCACTTTTTCCTGGATTCTTTCATAAACAGACTCCATGCACTTTTTTTCTTATAGTACTCTAATTGGATACTGACATCTTTGTGTATTTTTCAAGGAATCTTTTCAAAGCTGGATAGTTTACCTTATTGAGTGGAATTCCCCCTTGTGTGAAAGCAGTGCACAGATCAATGTAGAATTGCTTCAAATTTTGAAGTTTTGAACATTATTCAGTGCGCTTCATAATGATTGTCAAGATATATTTGTTTGAACATTCTTGTTCTTTTGATGCTTAGAACTGATTTCTTTTTTTATTCATTAATTTTGTTCTGGAGTAATGTCTTTTAGCCTGGTTGTCTCATCGCTCAGAGATTAAAATTGGTGAAATGATTACTGATATTGAGGATTTTGTGACAGTGATATACCTGTACTATTTGGGACATTCCATGTAAAATCAACACACCTATTTTACCTCACCATCTCAGATTTTGATGAAATTTTATACACTTAAAGCAGGTGTTAAAAATAAGAATAATACCAAATTTTATTTTTATCTTAAATGGTTTTCAAAATACAGCTATGTAAACTTTCCAAAAATCACTCAAAATTGCAAGACAGCCAACTTTTTAAACAATCATATATCCTCTACTAATTCAGCTAGAATCATGAGAGTGATGTCATTTTGTAGCATTTTAAAATCCCTTCAGTATAATATACAACACACTATAAATTGTGAGACAATTTTGTTTTACACATTCAAAAATAAAAATTTAAATCCCAATTTTGAAAAAAATGCATTCTAAAAAGTTTTCAAAAAAATGTAAGAAAAAGATTATGCGATTGTTAAATCATGTACCAAGTTTTATGGTGGGACTATGATGGTTTCATTATAAAACAAATTATAAAATAAACATGGATGTAACAAATTTTTATATTGGAAAAAAATTACATGCCTGATCAAAGTTAATGATGATACATTTTATAAATTGTTCAAAACAAATCCCCGTTATCAATTACATATAAATCATATAATATTTAAATGATTTACATCAAAGTTTAAAGCATTTATTAAAGTGCAAATATTTTAGAACTTTATTTTTTTTGAGTAAAAGTGACTGTGAACAGAACTGATAAAACTTTGTTAGCAATGATGACTGACATCTGAAACATATATTAGGTAAAATAGACAAGAAAGCATTTATGCTTTGTTCAAAAAATTCACTGGAAGCACCTGAACAGTTTTTTGTTACTTTGCAAAGTTTCATCTTCGGATAGACCATAAATTCTTCTTGTTGGAGTTGTTAGGCTTACAACACATAGGACATAGGTAAAAGGTATGCATTACACATCAGGCCTTCTTGGATAGCTAAATGATGGTGAAGCCCCTTGAGGATGAAGGAACATAACTTTTACTTCATCTTCTTCTTCATTTTTTCCAGCACATATGCAAGCCACCAGTTATAACCATTGCAATCTGTTAATTTCAATTGGTCTATTGATCTTGAAACAGATACTTGAAAAAAATTTGTAGCATCTGAAAAGAACTTGACTGACAGTTTATTTAGGTTTGAGGTTAATGGTATGAAGCCATGATACTGTTGGGTTCCTTTAATTGTGTGTACTTCACTAAAACAATTTTTCAGAAATATCTCCGACAGCATATGTTCCTCCTGAGCACTAAAAATCAAAACTTATTTCTGTTATATTTTTCACAGACCACTTGTACAACTCACATGGGGCTAAGTTTTGGTTTTCTAAAGTTTGTTGCTAGCTAGCCTTGGCATCTGATCTCTTTACCATACTGCCAACTCCATTGCATGGTCCTTTACCATGGGCGGTGGCAGAAAAGTGCCATTCAGCTGCAATGCCAAAGTCTTGTTTATGATGGCATAGATTGATAAGCTTTTCTTTTTTTTTTTATATACTAAGCAGCAGACCCATCAGGAAAATACATTACTTATTTTTCTAGGAACTTTTCCAAACTTTTTTTGTCAAAAAATGAATTAGTTTCTTTTGGAAATTATACACAGCCACTGTGTGTGTTCAAATCAATCTGAAATAACTACATAACTCGTGTTTGACTTTTTCTTCCTCTTTGTAATAAATTACAAAAGGGGAACTGTAGCCTGATCACTAGCCCAATGATAACTAGCCCAGTGATAACTTTGGGCTTCATCTTACATGCTGTAGTTTTCTCAAAGTTAAGTGTTACGGCATATTCAGATTCAGTCAGTTTTTCCTTTATCTGATTCATGTATGCAGTTTGTTGCTTTGCGATAAAATTATGGCAGATTAAGACTGTTAACTTATTGCAGATCAGATCAATAAACTCTGTTGATAGTTTTTGTAATGTTTTCAAAGTACATCAATCAAGTGATATCCACTGCCTAAATGTAATTTTTTCAATGAGCTTTTCCTGAAATGATCATTCTAAGGTTATTCTAATTTCTTTATATGCTGGACATGATTTACATTCACTCATTAAACAGTCAATTGACGGAGGATTACATAGCATTTTTGCCATGAAATGTCTTAAGTTTTTAACTCATTGTTTGTAATATTTACAATACTGCATTTTCTGTTATTAATTTCACAATTTGATGAGATGTACAAACACACAGTGCGTGGGTTCCAGTTGAACCTACCAAAATGTGCTTAGGCCAAAGCTCAGCAAATTTAGAAAAACCTGTTTGCATACTCTGAAAGTATCCTTAAATAGAGCATAAGCCTCTTTAAGGTTGCATAAAATTAGCCTTTTTGATGTTTTGGTTTTATTTCCACTTTTATCAATTATGGTAACACAGTCCATTCCAGGCATGGCTCTGCTAAGCATACTCTGAAAGTATCCTTAAATAGAGTATAAGCCTCTTTAAGGTTGCATAAAATTAGCTTTTTTGATATTTTGGTTTTACTTCCACTTTTATGAATTATGGTAACACAGTCCATTCCAGGCATGGCTCTGCTAACCTCATCATTTTCATAAAAGTCCTGGACACTTTGAACAACTGCTTTTGGTAAACTTTTACCTGGTTTTGGATTGGGACTTTCCAAAATTCCCTTTTCTTCAAATAACCTACTTGACTGGCAGACCATATAATCCGGTACATTAAACTCGCGCATGATTCTTCTGATGCACCAAGTTAATGGAATGCAAGTTAAAATCATCAACTTTTTGTTCCTACTTTCAGAATTGGAAAATTGTGTCTTAAGATTTTGAAGAACAGAATCAATTAAATCTTTCTGATTATCTTCTGAATCTGAATCTTGTACAATTGATACAAAGAGTTTTGTTTTCATTGCTGAATCTATATTTTTGACTTCTGGCAATAGCATTTTTTGATTTTGATTTTTTATAATAAATAGGTGTCTCAACTAGCTCTTGTAGAGATGTGTTTAATGTCTCAACCATGTATGCTTCTGCTTGGAAAAGGGGATCTTCATCAGAGTCCAGTGCTTTTTCTTCACTTTGACATGTAATGGAAGAAGCATTTCCATGATTTAAAGCTGATATTTCTTTCCAACAGCTATCACAATCTTTGCATTCTTTGAAATTTCAGGATACAATTTGCAAATCCAGTCTATGATATTTCTTATTTTATCCCTGACATAATGATAAGTTTTTTTAAGAGGATTACAACACTGCACATTCACAAATTTGCATTGGTTTGACATCTTCAGTTTAACTAACATTAAAAAGTTATTTAATTGCATCACCAATAAAGACTTGAAATAAGTATTTGAACTAAAATAATTAATATATTCTCAACTATAAAAAGAATCTGAATCTACATCTTGTATTAACACTAGACACCACTGACTTCAAACATAGACTGAACACTATCTGAAACAGTAGCTGGAAAGGAGGAAGTGATCCTGCCCCAACTTGCAAAAAAACATGCAGACATGAACAGTAGGCACAAAAATTAGGAATTGTATGTAGTAGCTGGAGTGGAGGGAGGGATGAGCCTGTCTGAACTTGTAGTAAAAAATACTGCACAGATGTGATGAATAATAAGTAGTAATGTAAGCTTATGACATCATTGTCAATGCTATTAATTTTACTGTCTATATTATTTATTATGATTTTTAGTAAATGATTTAGGCCAAATTGTTTTTCATTCATTTTATGCTTTATAAATTTTCACTTAAACTATTTTAGCTATAACTTATAGTAGTCTAATGTTAAAACATTTTATGTGAGTAATAATATTAATTTTAAACAATATCAAATTTTAATTCTTTAAATTCTATTTACACGTTAAACTTGGTTCCAGTATAGATTTTGTAAAATCCAGTTAAAACCATATTTCATTGAAATTATTTTTGTAATTAGCCCATCGTAGTCCCCCCCCCCCCCATCAAACTTGGTACATGATTTAACAATAGCATAACCTATTTCCTAATTTTTTTGAAAATTTTTCAGAATGCATTTTCTTCAAAATTTGGATTTAAATTTTTATTTTTGAATTTATAATAACCATTTCTTCACAACCTATAGTGTGTCATATATCATATTGAAGGAATTTTAAAATTCTGTAAAATGGCACCTCTCTCATGATTCTAGCTCAATTAGTAAAGGATCTATGATCATTTAAAAAGTTGGCCATTATGCAATTTTGAGCAGTTTTTGGAAACTTTACACAGCTGTATTTTAGAAAACTGTTTAAGATGACAAATTAAAATATGGTATTTTTCTTAGTTTTAACACCTACTTTGAGGGTGTAAAATTACATCAAAATCTGAGATGGTGAGGTAAAATATTTATTCAAAGTGCATTTGTTGACGTTTGACCCATATATAAGTATTAATTTGAGTCGATTGTAACACTTTTAAATCTCTTACATTTCATAATTAAGGACAGGTTCTGGAAGCTTTGTTGCTTTCAGGACCACCGGTGTTGTTTTTTTGCAGGAGTTGCTGTGGTTGGATTTGCCTCTGGTGTGGATTTAAGAATCTCTGGACGTGCATGTCTCCAGGTGGGATCTCGAAATTCATTAAATTGTTCCTATTTTTCCAGATGTGGATATTCTCCCAGGTTTCCAATTCCCAGTGTTTCTTATGTGTTTACTAAATTTGGTGTTTTTCCTATGCTATGGTGTTCTCTCCAAAAATGCCATGCCATTGCTGATTTATCTTACTGTTTTAATTTTATGATCCCAATTCGCTCTTTGTTCCTAATTGCCAAATTTCTCTTTGTTTTCCCTATGTACAATTTATCACAGTCCAAGCAGTTAATCTGTTATATATCAGCTCTGTTATCTGTTGGAATTATATCTTTGACATTTGTATGCAGGAGATTTTTATTAGAAAAATTATTTGTAGTTGCTATACCCCCATTGTTGAATCCTTGCGCTTGACAGTTCGGGTAGTTTCGCGTTAGGTTGGCTATGCTGCCTTTGCGGCATTGCCAGAGTAACTAGTAAATAACACCAGCTGATTACAAATCTCTCTAGATGAACATAAACAATGTACACAGTAAATGAATGCTGATGAATAATGAAACTTAATTTGTTATTATTACGTTAATTGAAAATAACAGCAATACTATAACGCATGTAAGATACGTTACGTATTTACGACAATATAGAACAAATTAATGCAAAATAGCTTGTTACAATGAGAGAAAGGTATAACAAAGTGATCTTCACTGGTTTAGAATTTTAATGGCTCAATTCCATCCAAGTCTCAGTCGTCATCATTCTCAGAAACATCATCCTCGTTGTCAGCAAGACATATCATTAGTGGTTCACGTTCACTGATGATTCCGTCTAATTCCTGTGCTTTTCGTATTATTTTCAGCATATGATTCACTTTCTTCCTCCTTGAATCCGCGTCCACCCTCGCCACACCTTTCCGCCAAAATCTATCCACTTCTATAATTGTGAAAGTCTTATTATATTCCCTCACGTACAAATAAACAATAAAAGCACTATCAACAATAATAACAAATATACATAAGGAGTAATACATAGCTTGCACAGAACAGTTTAACATACGTGTTAGGAGTTCACAAACTGAGCACCTGGTTGGAAATAACCAGATATTGCAATGGTGTGGCATCAAGATTCCATTATCAGACCGACTGACTGGAATGCTGCGTTGTGATTGATTCAGAAAGTCAAATGGGTAAAGCTTTTCAACTTTTTTTTGCTGGGGTATCAACTTAACTCCCAACTGTCAAGTGCAAAGATTCAGCGGCAGGAGTATAGGATAATATTCTGTACTTCAACGATTCTTTTGAACTTGTTGAAAAACGCTGGGTCGTATGTAAATTTCCTGAAAGTGGAGTCTATGTTTGTGGTGAGACTGCTGGTGCGTTTGTTTGTTTTGGCTTTGTTTATTTTGTTATGAACTAGCTGTTTACTGAAACCGCTTACTTCTGCTATTTCAAGTATGTAATTCAATTCACTTCTGCTGTTTCAATTATGTAATTCAATTCACTGGTGTACTGCTCCATGTCAATCGGTATGTTAACTAATCTGTGCGTGAGACTGTTAATTACTACATGTTGGCGGGATATGGGATAATGTGGGATAACAGCTGGTATATGCCAGATAAATTTCTTGGATTATGATAAATTGTACATAGGAAAAACAAAGAGAAATTTAGCTAACTATGAACAAGGAGCGCTCCAGGAACATAAAATTAAAACAGGAGGATAAATCGGCAATGGAATGGCATTTCTGGAAAGAACACCACAACATAGGAAAAACAACAAATTTAGTAAAACACATAAGAAACAATGGGAATTAGAAATCTGGGAGAATATCCACGTCTGGAAAAATAGGAACAATTTAATGAACTTCAAGGTCCTGCCCGGAGACATGCTCATCTAGAGATTCTTAAATCCTCCATCAGAGATGAACCCATCCACCACAACACCAGTAGTCAAGGGAAGGATAATAATGGAAGCAACTGAGCCCCCGAAGCATGTCCTTAATTATAAAATGTAAGTGATGTAAAAGTGTTACAATTGACTCAAATTAACACTTATATATGGTGAAATGATAGACAAATGATCTCGGGATCTATGGAGCTTAAAGTTAGTTTCCATTTGTCTTCTCAGGATAAGGGAAAACCCCAGAAAAAAACTTATCCAAGCAAGTCCCCCTAAGCGAGATTCAAACTCGCAATCTGTTTAATTAGAGGCATACACGCTACCCCCATACTACCCAGGAGATTTTGCTGCAGTCTTGCTAATTTTTGTCATTTAACAAAATTACTGAATTGTATGTACTACACACTAGTACAGGTCCATCTATTTCTATAGAATCTTGTTTGAATTCCTGAGATAACTAAAAAATTGGGCCCTTGACAACTTAGGCATGGAAAAACTGATAATGCACTCATTTAATAACAAACTTTTAGGCTTGTTTCACAATGGGACACTGGTGATGGTCACTGATAGAGATACATTCATTCAAATTGGAGCATTCACACCAGGACACTGCACTGCCTCACTGTGACGCAGCAGTGTCCCACCCTCACTACATGTGTCGGACAGTGCCACAGTGCTCAGTGGGGTCACTGCCGGACATACGTCAGTTTAAATTGAAGTATTTGGAAATCACAGACATAGTGTTGCTGATTTGTCAACAGACAGTCATTTCTGAGCACAGCTAAGCATTCATTTTACATTATACTGCACACATTGCAACCTTGAGTTGAGATTTAAATAATACAAAAGATTTTATAAGTGAAGTAGAAAGCCGTCCTGTTATTTGGGACATTAAAAGCGATGACTAGCAACAAAGTGGTGAAAGCGAATGAGTGACAAGGAATTATAAATAAGTTTGTACACGAGTTTAATGAGAAGAGCTTGGTTTTAAAAAACAAAATTGGTAAGTGTGTGTTATTTTTTCACTTTAATATTGTATTTTTCATACCATAATACTAGCGAAATTTAATTTATACCCCTGTACGAGGCTAGGAGTTTATAGCCTTCAAGGTCATTTGCATTCCCCAATTTTGTGTTAACAATAGCAACTATATCGTTATGCAGTCTCGATGCAAAAAAATGGACAAAATGGGTGATTATAGAACGTTAAGCTACAACAAAATGAAATGAAAAAATGAATGAGCACGGAAACCATGAACTCAGCCCTACAGGGTGAATGAAGAGAAAATTAGAAAAATACTTTTATTTCAAAATGTTCATAACAAAATTAAGGGTGCATCTAAATGTCGTGTTAAGGATCTTATGGGCTGAAAAATACGGTCCATTTCACTAAATAACCAGTTGGCAATACCTGCAGTGTCAGACACCAGTGAACCAAGGAGTGTTCACCACTGTCACCAGTGTCCCAGTGTGAAACGAACCTTACTTACAATCAACAGGTCACTGATTCTTGAAATTAAGAAGATGGAAGTGAGCGAAAGAGAATTTCCACATATGCCATACTATTTTTCATTGTTGCTGGTGTTGATGGAATGAATATGCATTTTCATTGTAGCTAGCAATTTGTTTCAGTAAATGAGAGAAAAAGAGGATTTACACACATACGATTATTTTCCATTATTGCAGGTGTGCTTTCAGTTCCATGTTACTGAAAGTAAAATTGAATGGTACTCACAAGCAATTCTTATTATATTTGATAAAATAAACTCTAGAAGTTTATTTAAAAGCTACAGTATAAGAAAAAACAGGGAAAGGGGAGCTTATGGTCACCACTGAGATTAAAAAAAAAAAAAAAAAAAAAAGAAGAAGGAAAAAGGGTGCTACAAAAATACCTATTTTCTGAACTAGAGATAGAATCTCTCGAAGTGGTATCTTTCTAAAGACTTTTAGTTTTCTTAAGAGAAATTGTGCACACCTAAACATCCTAATCCTTGTAATTTCTAAGTTCTCTAATAGCTAACATAGTTGGCAATAAAGTTCATTGAAATTCAATAGTTACATACCCTTATGTCTCTTTCAAATGAATACTGGCCTGGAGATTATGTGTAATAGCAAAGAATGGTTCAACTATATTGAAATGGGATGAACCAGTTTTTAAAAATAATATTGGTATAGTACGAATTGAGAGACAAGATAATCATTACTGTGGACAAACACTTATTTGGGGAACTTATATTGTAGCTTATGTAGCCTAGGACCTTGCTGGAAACACTGCCACATGTTCTTACAAGGTTTGTGTGCTAGGTAAGGACAAACCAAGGTCTTTCCCCCCCCTTTCTTTTCTGAATGGAAAAAAATCTGGCACTTACCCTTTGTGTTTAACAGCTTATATTTTAAGTTTGTATTTAATTGATTAAAACTTTATGTATTTAGTTTAGACCTTTGTTCAGTTGCTTTTAGACATATGATTTTACTGGGTTTATCCATTTGTTTATATGGTCATGAAGCACTTTCCATATTTATATTTGTTAACAAAAAAAAGGAAACCCTATTCATCATTCTTGAGTGCATCATTTACCAGAGCATCTTTCCAAAAATTTTAATATCAACACAATTCCATTTGAGAGATTGTTTTCATGCTGAAATAACCAAAGCAGTATTAGTATTAACGGATATAGAGGATTTTGTGGCAGTGATCCCTCCTGGAGATATTCTTATCCAAAGATACTTAAATCAACTACCAGTGGCAAAACCATCCACTACAACACCTGCAAACCACGACACCAGCAGTCTAGGAAAAGTTGGTAATGGAAGCAACAGAATTTCCAAAACATGCCCTTATTTATAAAATGTAAATGATGTAAAAGTGTTAGAATCAATTCAAACAACAATCAAACTATTGGTAATTTTTATGTAATTACTAACATTTCAATCATGTTGTGCCTTCCAGGCTGGAAGATTTCTCAACATGATCAGTCATAGTAAAGGTTATGCTTACCTGATGAGGTTAGTGTAATGTCAGTTTTCCTATTTGCTATCATCCAAGCACATAGGAAGATGAAGGAATAAGCAAATATCAGTGTTATATTTTCTTGTAACATCATTCACTTTATTATTATATATTATAGTTTTGTTTTGTTTCTCAGATTTATGAATATTGAGTACTCTTTGATTTCTTGCTCCCTCTAAAAAATGATGTATTGAGGTTCCTTCTCCTTTTCCTCCACTGCCATATACTTTAGGTGCTAAAGGTTTAACTGCAATTAACGTTTCTCTATGAAAGGTGCACATGCAGAAACCAGAATTTGAACTTTTTGTTTTGCTCTTGGTGAACAGCTTCCAAAAATGAACCAGGCATTCCAATGAATTTACTCAGGTCTATTGTTAAACCCATTAAGTGTTACTTTTAAAGTCATACATTTTTCATTTTTATTTTTAGCTGACTACTGCCCTGTTGGTGGAACAAATTGTATGAGATAGGCTGAAGCAAAGGCCTTTAATTCTCACAGACCATGCCCAAGTTCTACACCTGTGGAGCAGAAGGTGCTGGTACCTACCAGTGATTCTAGTCCGCCAGTGGTTTGTCCAATTTGTACAGGTAGAAATTAAATTCTTTGTTGTGCTTCAATTCTTGCTTAAACTTAAGTAAAAAAGAACATACTGATAAAACAGTTATGCAAGAAAGTAATCATTTAGAAATTGTATACAGAGTTTAGAAATCATAACACATTTTAATTATATTTCTTTTGACTCATCTGACTAATATTTTGCCCAGTGATTTCTTTTGACTCAGATATTTTGCCCAGTAAATGACAATGCATTCTCATATTCTTTTTTGAAATAATATAACCCTCTAGTATCTCTCTCTCTCTCTGTCACTCTCTCTCCTCTGTCTCTGAGGGAAAAAGTAGTTCGCCCTTGGACAAAAAAATGAGTCATGTCTGGAACATCAAATTCGTAAACATGGCATAGCGCCTTGTGTATGCCATCCGCAATACAGTTGTATGGCAGCAGCAAAAAGTTGTTTCATATCTTATCATTACTAAACCATATGAACAATAATCATAATCAAATACATGGGTTCGTTTTGCGAACAGGATATTCCCATTATCAACAATTATCCAGCTTCTTTGCCAAATATTTTAGGACAAACCATGTGTGTTAATTTCCAATCAAATTTTCTGACAATTTTAAGCAAGAAAATGAGCAACAAAATAAGAAAACTAAAAAAGAAAGTAAATAGCCTAAGTACTGGCTGGAGTATAATCCGGGCTTGTGGGTCGTGGTCTACTGGGCTCCTCCTTCTTCTTCCCAGACGTTTTGTCTGTGACTACGGCAGACATCTTCGGTGGCAGCAGCGAGGTCGAAGCATTCTAGTGGACGTTTCAACTGTGACTGTGCTGGTTGCACTGTGGACCGCAGTATTTATATCAGTGGCCATGCGGGATTATATTGCAGCCAGCATTGACACCGGCCATGAAAGCCTAAGAATTTCAAATAGCCTAAGGTTCAAAAAAAAAAAAAAAAAAAAGTCCATAGAACACCAGAAAAAGCCCTCAAAACGCAACTAAAAACAACATAAGTCGCCAAAATAAATGCAGTACTGGCATCCACCAACAGTCTAGCAGGTAGTGAACCTCTCCAAAGAAACTTTCACGAATTCTGAATTATCCATGTTGAACAAAGGTTTAAAAACTTGTATTAGCTTCACCAAAACACCAGATGACTTAATTGCTGACATTGAGTTAGCTACAAATCACCTTCCAAACAATGAAAAAGGTATAATAAAACTAAAGTATGAATCAGTTTTGGACCAAATCACAATCAAAAACACCACAATATCCCAAACAAAAAATCATAAAGTCATTAATAGAAAAATCAGTAATATACACTGAATCAGATAAAGGGAACACTTTAATGATTTTGGACAAAGATAATTCTGTAGCCAGAGTTGAAATAATATTGCAAAGCCCAGAATACACAAACGTAGACAAAAACACATTAAAAACATGTGTCAAGACTCACCGGAACACATTAACAGAAACCAAAACACTAACAACAGCCGATAAATCATATATTAGAACAGATTTTCCCATTATACCCAGATTATATGCGCTACCAAAAATCCACAAACCAGGTAATATAATGAGACCCATAGTGAATAACATAAACTCTCCTACACACAAACTAGCTAAATGGCTGTCAAGAACATTCAACTCTTTACCCTCTTTCCAAAGTCTCAGCATAAAAAACTCCATAGAATAATAACAACTTTCAAAGATAAATAAATATTGCACCTACAGAAATGATGGTATCATTTGACATTGCTGCATTGTTCCCTAGCATACCAACAGAACTATTGCAACTTCTAGAACACTTGTTAACAAACAACAATATATCCAGAGCACAAGCATAAGACTACATAAAACTAACTAAACTATGCTTGGAGCAAAACTACTTCTCTTTCCAAGAAAAAATCTTCAAACAAACCACTGGACTAACAATGGGTAACCCTTTGTCACCTTTCTTAGCAGAATTATACATGAGTTATTTTGAATGCCAAATCACAAATAGTTTCCCACAACTTTTCAAAACCTGGTACAGATATGTAGATGATATTTTTGCCATAGTTCCAATAAAACTTGCAGAAGATACCCTAAAATTGCTAAATTTACAAAAAAGATCCATATAATTTGCTATGGAAAAAGACATTGTTACTTTATCTGGATATTTAAATCAGTAGAAACCACAATAAACTTACTTTCAGCATCTTCAGAAATCCCACCCACACAGAAAACTACGTAAAATAACAATAGCTACAATCCTATAGCATACAAACATGCTGTCCTAAGTAGCACAACCCACAGGCTGGTACACCTACCTCTGGAAAATGAGGAATACAAAACAGAATACCAACCCATCACACAAGTGGCCCATCAAAAACGGTTACCAATAAACCTTAATAGATAAGAAGATTAGGAAATTTGAAAGAGAGAGACATATTCGAGAAATAACAACACTCCAAAGTACACAAGAACCTCAAATATTCAGAAAGTTCAGTTACCACCCTTGGGCACACCATAAATTTAAAAAAATCTTCAAAAAGCAAAACATCACCTTAGCTCCTCAGAATCACCGTAGTGTACAAAAACTACTGAACAACAAAACAAAAGACATACCGAGAGAAAAGTTAGCTGGAATGTACCAGATAGATTGCAACAACTGTAATCTAGTATATATAGGCAGAATTAAGAGAAATCTGGAAACAGCACTAAAAGAACACATGAGATGTTTATGCCAAAAACAGACAAATCAGCAGCGGCACATCATTTCTGGATCTCAAATCATAACATTACACCTGTTATAAAACTCCTAAAACCTATAAAATACAGCTACGAATTAGAAACCTGGGAAAAGATTCATATACAAAAACACAAAGACCACATAATGAATTTCAAATTACCGCCACCAACCACCCTTGGGAGATTCATCACCTCGTCACCACAGAGCACCAGCAATCAACAGCCTCCCCTGGACAGGAAACGAAAGCAGCATGATCAGTTGGAGAATTGTTGATAATGGGAACATTACCCTGTTCCCGAAATGCGACCAAGTAAGGGGAATTTTCAGTGATGTAGTGTTACCATTTACCAACTAACTTATTATTTGACTACTCATCACAGTTAATAGCTTATATTCCCTCAAATTAATCATAAGTGCAGTTTATGTTAAATGTCATTACTAAAACCTGCCACCTTCCACCTGTGTTCACTGTAATGCCATTACAAAACGTGGACTACTTCTCTGGTGAGGGTCACAGTTTCGCTGCTCGAATGTTACAAAAAAAAAATTTTTTTAATACCCACTTCCCTTAATGGTGATGAATCAGTTCAATTTAGACAAATGTATTTCACAAACAACATTCAGTACAGTTAATAATATGACAGATATTATGATGCTTCTTTAAACGTTTATTCTGACAACAGCAATATGCTGCTCACGAAAGCATGTGATGAGCACACACTCAGGCATGAACAGTTCTCTCAATGAAAAATATTGAGTCTGTATTGTATGAAAAAGTACTAAAAATATTGTTAAGAAAACCAACGTTTTGAAACATTTTTAAGGAATGCAATTTTGGGTATTTTTTTTTTTTTTTTTTTTTTTTTTTGGCACATTTCATAAACTGATCCAATACACCCTTCATAAAATAAGCTAACAGGAAGGTTTCAATTGTAACAGGAATAACATGATATTCTCCGATGAGGGAACATTTTCTTACACATGTAGAGGAAAGGCGATTTGTCTATCCCTCATTGGGGTCCCAATATGATGCAAAATACGTAGCTTCACAATTCCATCCTGGTTGCATATCTGTATCAGTTGGCACTGGATAAGGGAAAGTCTAGGTGTGCTGTAGCAGCTTGATGAAACAGTGAACAGAACAGTGTGCAGCATGCAGTGATACTCAATATTATTTTGATTCCCTCTGTAAGGATGAGATATTCTGATGGGCTTGTTGAATTTGTATAGGATAATCATCCTGTCCACACATCTTGAAAGGTTTCAAATTAGTGTTGAGAGAGGCAGGCCTGTTTACCAGGTTTGAACCTTATTGAGAATGCACCATTTGATCTGTAAATGGGCAACAGACAAAAGATGGCTTCTAGGCACAAATTGAGGAAACCTAGGACCTTGTAGCTTCTCGTCCACATTACGGCAGGCATTTAATTTTGTCTATGCCCCGAAGATTGAGAGCAGTTATATGGGCTGTGAGACCATACACACGATATTAATTATGTTTATTTTTTGTGTTTTAGTTTTAGAAGAGAATAGGTAGTTAATTTACATATATATTTTTTTTAGTTATTTAGCACGAGTGTAAGTGCAATTATGTTTTTGTGTGCATAGATTAGCCTGTAACATTCTGCCATATGTTTTCATTACTTATAATTTAATCTTTGTGGTATCAGTCATAGACAACTGTACAATTCTTTTGTCTGTTTTGTGAACACAACTGTTATAAAGATACACAAAGCTCTTTGATCAACACATGGAATCTGGGCATTACTCATTTGTTGTGTCCTTGGGTGTATACTATAACTTGTATGGGACAGCAACAGTTCAGCTAAGGAGCTTTTTAGGAATGTATTTAATATTTTCATACAAAAACATGCCCAAAAATATTACATTTTAAAGATACACTGCTTCTTTGCATAGAGCATGTAAATCCATTTCGACAGCTAGAGTTCCAAGGAAAAGCTTTTTCCACACACTAATGTTCTGCATGGTTGTCATTGACAGTGATTGCCATACCAGTATCACCATGGCAAAGACCATAGCTGTGATGTGTTGCAAACCACTACTACTACACAATTATTAGCAAAATCTTCAGCACCAAAGTCAACATCCCCTTTTTGTGTTAAATAAAATTAACTCTTTTTATGAAACTTTTTTGTGACATCCTGAAGTTATCAGTAATTGGACCTTTTGAGTAAAACACATCTTGAAGTTTTAAAACTCATAAATTCAAATTCAAGTATAAATTGAGTGTTTTGGTGTACAATATATAACCTCACATTTGCAGTTGATCTAATCCAGAGTGGACCACTATATAAAGGCATATACACACATTTCAAAACAATGTATCTACAAGATTAATAAGTTTTGTTTAAACCTCTCAATTGTATCAAGACATATAACACTTAATTCTAGGAGGTTTTTAACAGGATACCAGGTTCAGAGGTGGCAGTTATTTCTTGTATAATGTTTCTGCACTTGATTGTTTCTTATTAATGGTTGCCAGCTTTCAACAGTTAGCATGCTTATCAAATTACTTACTTTTTGTTCATTTATACAGCAGATTCTTTTAATTTCTTTGGCCTCTGTTTCATACTGTGGTTCTAAAATGTACAAATTGTGCATAATGATCCAAGACATGAGTATTAATTACAGAAGCAGAGAATGCTTGAATATTGGGTGAAACAAGATAGATTATTGTAGTAGGTTCTAAAATGATGTCCTTAATATTATACATATTATAAACCTCAGTTACAGATAGTGTCTGTATTGTTTGCATTTGTGTTAAAATCACCCTCAAGAATAACATTAGTAGCTTTATTTATGAACTTTTAAAGCATTGTTTCAAGTTTTAAAATAAATTCTCTTGGTGAGGTTGAGGATGATCAATACAGACCAAAACTAATGTATTTCCCCTATAAGAGAGTATTTTAATTGCTGCTACCTCAGCTTGTTTTTCAATACAAACACTTCCAAATCTATTTGAGAAATTTTAATTTCATTTTTTGCAAATATTATAAACCCCATCCTCTTTACAAGTATTCCTGTTATATGCACTAGCAATTTTGTGGTTTTCAAATCTAATCACAATTCATGCCATGCGCAGTTATTATACAAATGTCAGCACTTAGCTCATTCAGGATGTGTGACAGAACCATTTGCTTTGACCTAAGATATTTAATGTTCAATTGAAACACTTTGAGAACTTGGGATAAGTTATTTACTTGTTCTTGGGTAGTGTTTTCATTTCCCATTGCTATCTTGTTTGTTTATGAGGGAATTAATTTGCTATTAATTAGATGTTTAACATTAACATGATTTACATCATAATTATGTGAATTTAACATGTTTTTCTTTACTGGAATTGTTAGTTAGATATTCAGGTTTATATTTGTTTACCTCATCCACCCTAAGCTTAGTTAGTTTCCCATAACAGAAGAAATTACCTTTATGGTTGAGTTGCACCTGATCTCTGGCATAATCACTATCATCTAACCAGAAATTACCATCTACCACAATACAATTCCTCAATTTGCACATCCAGTTCAATTTAATATTTGTTTTAACTATTTTCCTGTGTGTGTCGTGTCTTCGTAGCACTCCACTTATCATGATATTCACATCTGGAACTTTCCCCCTTATAGCATTTACGAGATCCATTGTCACCCTTTAGATTTTCGGCACACACACCATGATTTATATTGTCAGTTCCTGCATGAGGCACTACAATATTACTTCTAGCTTATCTTTTATCACTAATTGTTCCATCTTCTCTTTTAGTTCTTTAACTTTTATTCCCTAGAAACAGTGTACTTTAAAGCCTGTCTTGCTGCACAACCAAATGTTGGTCATGTTCAACTGAGTGTGGCTTAGATTGAAATACTTCAGCAAAGCCCTTTGTTTCTTGCTGTGCAGTTAATTTTGATATTAAAATTTCATTTTGAGTTTTCAATTATGCTATCACTGACTGATCACTTTATAGATCTTTGTTCATCATTCCGATTATGAGATGAAGCAAATCTGTCATTTCCAACTCAGGCGTGTCATGCCTTCCATTCTCTGGAGATCGCATATTATTTTCTTCCATGCTTGAAATAGTATCTGCGACTTTACCTTCATTACCACTGATTGCTCTCAATGTGTTGCACATCTCCGCTTTCATTTTTAATTAAACTTAACATTTTAGTATCATTTTTGAGTAATTGTGTGTAAGAGTGAGTTATGCCATTACATTGTTGGAAAAAGGGGCTGTCCTTGCTGCCAACAACTGCAGGTAGATTAGGTAAGAAAATGAAAAATTAAAAAAAAAGCTTTACATACCATAGATGAATCCATTATATGAACTAATAGCCAGTATATTAGAATGCTTCAAAAGCTGCAAACTGCATGAGCTATTACTAGGGTGGTTGTTTTTAAGTGAAAATTATGAATCAAAAATGAAGGGAAAAAGTACCAAAATAAGGTAAAAAAGGGACAAAAGGTGCTGTTTTACTCAACTAATTAATAAAATATTATCTTCTATTCCAGATTATTTAATAATAAAGAAACATGTCAAGCTATCACTCACCAAAAATAGGAAAATACAGGAAGATGTTGTATTTCAAGATATTGAGGATCTCTAGAAAGTTTGTCTTTTGCAGATCCTGTAACTGGTCCCTAACAGAAGTAAAACTATCCCATTGTTTTGCTCTCCAAGCCCTTGTTCTTCCAATTGTTTAATAGCTGCAGTCAGGTACTAGTAATCATGCACATAAAATAATTCTGTCTGAAAATTATGTAATTTTTTCGGTTGCAATAATTGACTGTATTCATTGATTGCAGAAACTTTATCAAAATTTTCATACAACATAGTACAACACTGGATCCACAATCTCCAGGGAGTAATGACCAGGAAATTTGGAAGGGACAGGCCAAAGTTTTCCTTGTGGGAAACAACCTAAATTGGTGTTTTGCACAGAGTCTTCTTCAGGGCAGAGATGAATTCATTTGCGATGTCGTTTTCACTCCCTAAGAATTCACCAACTCTGTGGATGGCATGGATTAGGTATGCCACAAGCTTTAACTTATGAACAAAGTTTTTAATTGGGTAGCTGCTGAAACCATGTATGGATCTGGTCCGTAGCCACAGAAGCTTTTCCTGTTACACTACTTGGCCACAGCTTTTGACAGAGGTACACGACTGATTGCATATTGTACTGGCATTGGCTCTCTCAAGTTCATATGCTTTAAAGGTCTGCTTTACTTTCTCCCCTGATAGGCGAAAAACTAAAATGTTCAAAATGTGTTGTTCCATTGAATCTGTATTTCAACCAACATAATTTCCACATAACAATCAGTTGATCCTTGATTCTTTGAATCATTTCTTGATAACCAGCTACAGGTAGTTTTTCTTATAGTACTCTAATTGGACACTGACATCTTTGTGTATTTCTCAAGGAATCTTCTGAAAGCTGGATGGTTTACCTTATTTGAGTGGAATTCCCACTTGTATTAGAGCAGCACACAAATCAATTAGGAATTGCTTCAAATTTTGAATTTTTAATATTGTTCAGTGCATTCCATGATAAAGTCCATCATGATGTACTTGTTTGAACAGTCTTGTTCTTACGGTGCTTAGAACTGATTTTCTATGTTTTTGGGCAGGAGAGGTCTAACATCTTTAACCTGGTTATAATATTGGACAATGAATGAAATTGGTGAAATGATGGTGAAAGGATCTATGTGTCCATGGAGCTTAAAGTTACATGAAATTTGTCTTCTCAGGATAAGGAAGAACCGAGAAAAAAATTTTATCCAAGCAACTCACCGTAAGCAGTATTTGATTTTGCAACCTGGTTAACGTGAGGCAGACATACTACACCCACACTACCCATGCAGCATTTGAAGCTGTCGCTGGTGTTTTTCGTCTAACAAACTTGCTGAATGCTACATCCTAGTACAGTTGCATCTGTTTCTATAGAATTGTGTTTGAATTCCTGAAACAGTGAAATTTGGCCCTTGAACTCTAAAACTGGCAATGCACTCACTTAGTAACAAACTTGCACTCACAGTTACAGGCTACTGATTCTGTTGAAATTAAGAAGCTGGAAGTGAAAGAAAGAGAATTTGCACATATGCAATATTATTTTCCATTGTGTTAGGTGATGGAATGCATATGCATTTCCATTGTGGCCAACAGTTTGTTTCAGCAAGTGAGAAACAAAGGATTTGTACACCCACTATATTATACTCTTATTATTGGAGGTGTGCTTTCTGTTCTGCATGTCTTGTGATGTATGATGAAGTGAACTTTAGAAGATTACTGAAAAGCTACAGTATAAGTAAAAAAGGATTCATTATGGTTACCACTGAGTAAAAAGGAATTAAAATATTAAGGAAAAGAGAATGAAGAAAAAAAGGTGCTACAAAATCCTGCTTTTTCAACTAGAGAGAGAATCCCTCAATGTGGTATCTTTCCAAAGATTTTTAATTACCTTAAGAGAAAAGGTGTGCACCTTAAAGTCCAAACTCTGGTAATTTTTAAGTTCCCTGATAATTAACATGGTTGGCAATAAGGTTCATTGCAATTCAATATTTTGCGCATGCTGTTATGTCTGTTTCAAATGAATACTGTCCTGTAGATTTATGGGTAATAGCAAAGAGTGGTTCAGCTGTAGTGAAATGGGATGAACCAGTTTTTAATGATAATGTTCATGAAGTGCGAATTGAAAGGTGGGATAATCATTACCATGGACAGACACTTTTGTTGGGAACTTGTATTGTACAAGTTTATGTAGGCTAGTACCCTGCTGCAAACTCTGTCTCATATTCTTATAAAGTTTATGCGCTAAATAAAAAGAACCAAGTTTTTTTTTTTATTGGGAAAATGTTTCAAACCATTATATAAATATATATTTTATTGTGAGCATTAGTTGAAGCTTCCACAATCTACAGCAAAGTAAGAAATTTCTTTTAAATTATTTGTAATGTTTTGGAATAGATGGTAGTCGTTACATGCTCTAATTTGTTAGACATATTTAATTTAAGACTGAAGATGTTAAAGTAGAAAATTGAAACATAAAAACTGAAAATGGAAAAAAATTCTGTTATTTTCCTTTTATGTTTAACAGCTTATATTTTGAGTTTGTATTTGATTGATTAATTTTTGATTTCTCAATTGCTTTTAGATTTACCATTATAATGGGTTTATCCTTCAGTTATATGGTCATGGAACAGTTTCCATACTTGTTAACAAAGAAACAAAACTTCTATTCATCATTCCTCAAAGTGTATTTTCCACTGCGTTTATCCAAGAATTCCAATAGCAAAACAATTGCATGTTTGAGAGATGGTTTTCATGCTGAAATAACCAAAGCAGTATTGGGAATTTTTATGTAATTGCTACCATTTCAAGCACGTTGTGCCTGCCAGCCTGGAAGCTTTCTTAACAAAATTAGTCATAGCAAGGATTATGCTCACATGTAGGTAATGTAATGGCTGTGTCCTGTTGTTTGTTATTGAAGGACATGGCAACATATAGGAATAAGCAATAAACAGTATTGTTTTTTCTTGTAATATCATTCACTTTACTGTTATGCATTATAGTTTTGTATTATTTATCAGATTTGTAAATGTTGACAGCACTCATTCATCTTGTGCCCTATAAAAATGAATATTGAGATTCCCTCTCCTCTTCCTCCACTGTCACAGCCATCTACTTTCTGTACCAATAGCTATAATTAACATTTAAATATGAAAAGTACACATGCAGAAATCAGAATTTAGACTTTTTGTTTTGCTCTTGGTGACAGCTTCCAAAAATGATCCAGCCATCCCAATGAATTTACTCGGTTCTATAGTTAAACCCATTAAGTGTTACTTTTAAAGTCATACATTTTTTATTTTTATTTTCAGCCAACTTTGCGCTGGGCTTGATGACCCTGTTGTTGGAACATATTGTACGAGAAAAGCTGAAACAAAGGCCGTCAATTCTCACAGACTGTGCCCAAGTTCTACACCTGTGGAACAGAAGGTGTCTGATACCCTACCAATGATCCTGGTATTCAAGTGATTGATCCAACTTATACAGGTAAAAGTGAAATGGTTTTTTGTGCTTCAATTCTTTCTTAAATGTAAATAGAAAGGGACATACTGATAACATATAGTTATACAAGAAAATAATGATAAAGAATATGTATATAGAAGTTAGAAATCATGATATATTTAAATTAGATTTCTTTTGACTCATTTGACTCATACACTTTTCCCAGTAAACCACAATGCATCCTCATTTTCTTTTAGACAATATTACACCCCCCTCCCTATGCTCTCTCTGACTCTGACCGCTCTCACCCTGCTGTCTCTCGCTGTGTCTCCATTTATGTTTCTGTCTTTCTCTCTCTGTGGCTGTCTCTTTCTCGCAGAGTCACTTTCTCTCTCTCTCTCTCTTCTCTCTCTCTCTCTCTCTCTCTCTCTCTCTCTCTCTCTCTGTTTCTCTCAGTCTCTCTCTCACTGTCTGTCCGTCTCTCTGTCTCATTGAACATTCGAAAAAGTGTACACTATAACCTGAAAGTGACAGCAATTGGGCAGTTTATGATGTAACAACAGTATATTAACTTCTGAGGAATTTTTTTTTTTTTTTAACTATTAGCAATGTCTTAATTTTATAAAGATTAATACCTTATGTAAGAGGATATACCTTTAATTTAGGTCAACATCTCCTTTTTGTGTTAAATTAAATTAGGACACCTTTTATGAAACCTTTTTTGTGACATCCTGAAGATATCAATATATTTGGACCTCTTAACTAAAAACAAGGCTTGAAATTTTCAAACTCATATAAATAATTTTTTAGTTTAAATTGGGTGTTTTAGTGTATAATATATAACTTCACATTTGAGGTTGATCACATCCTGAGTGGACCACTATATGTAAAGACATGTACTCACATTTCAAAACAATGAAACATTTTAGATTAACAAGTTTCTTTTAAACCTCTCAGGTTATTAAAAGGTATAACACTTAATTCTAGGGTGTTCATGACAGCATAACATCTTTGGTAATTTAATTCATATTATTGAAGTTTGTTCTCTGTAGATAGATAGTTAAGTATTTATTTCACTTCATTAATTACATGCTTTAATTCAATCCTACAATTCTATAGTCCTAAATTCTATTCCTACATTTTACCTATTACATCTCATTTTCTCACTTCTCTTAGTTGTTGCATTTCTGAGGACCCAGAGCATCCAACTCCATGGTTACCTAGCTATCTTCTCCTTTTCACCAGACCATGTTTCTTCTTATTCCTTATTTCTAATTTTCTCCATCCATCGACTTTTATTACACTTAAATATGTTCCTATTTCTATTAATATTTCCTTTGCTTTAACTCTTAACAACTTTTTACCTATAATTTCGTTTATTAAACTAGACCAATTCCTTTTTTGTAATTTTTCTCTCATATTCATTGTTCCTTCGCATTCTAGAATTGAATGCCAATAATTATTAAACTTCCTATTACACAATAGACCTTGGTTTGCTCCTTCCCCTAAGCCTTTTAAACTCACCACCCCTTTCCTAGCCCATGCAAAACCCTCTCTTGCTGGTTTGTTACAAACATCAACATAAGTTTGTCTCCCCCTTATCATTTTAAATTTTTTTACACGCGCGCACACACACACACACACACACACACACACACACACACACACACACACACACACACACACACACACACACACACACACACACACACACACACACACACACACACACACACACACACACACACACACACACACACACACACACACACACACACACACACACACACACACACACACACACACACACACACACACACACACACACACACACACACACACACACACACACACACACACACACACACACACACACACACACACACACACACACACACACACACACACACACACACACACACACACACACACACACACACACACACACACACACACACACACACACACACACACACACACACACACACACACACACACACACACACACACACACACACACACACACACACACACACACACACACACACACACACACACACACACACACACACACACACACACACACACACACACACACACACACACACACACACACACACACACACACACACACACACACACACACACACACACACACACACACACACACACACACACACACACACACACACACACACACACACACACACACACACACACACACACACACACACACACACACACACACACACACACACACACACACACACACACACACACACACACACACACACACACACACACACACACACACACACACACACACACACACACACACACACACACACACACACACACACACACACACACACACACACACACACACACACACACACACACACACACACACACACACACACACACACACACACACACACACACACACACACACACACACACACACACACACACACACACACACACACACACACACACACACACACACACACACACACACACACACACACACACACACACACACACACACACACACACACACACACACACACACACACACACACACACACACACACACACACACACACACACACACACACACACACACACACACACACACACACACACACACACACACACACACACACACACACACACACACACACACACACACACACACACACACACACACACACACACACACACACACACACACACACACACACACACACACACACACACACACACACACACACACACACACACACACACACACACACACACACACACACACACACACACACACACACACACACACACACACACACACACACACACACACACACACACACACACACACACACACACACACACACACACACACACACACACACACACACACACACACACACACACACACACACACACACACACACACACACACACACACACACACACACACACACACACACACACACACACACACACACACACACACACACACACACACACACACACACACACACACACACACACACACACACACACACACACACACACACACACACACACACACACACACACACACACACACACACACACACACACACACACACACACACACACACACACACACACACACACACACACACACACACACACACACACACACACACACACACACACACACACACACACACACACACACACACACACACACACACACACACACACACACACACACACACACACACACACACACACACACACACACACACACACACACACACACACACACACACACACACACACACACACACACACACACACACACACACACACACACACACACACACACACACACACACACACACACACACACACACACACACACACACACACACACACACACACACACACACACACACACACACACACACACACACACACACACACACACACACACACACACACACACACACACACACACACACACACACACACACACACACACACACACACACACACACACACACACACACACACACACACACACACACACACACACACACACACACACACACACACACACACACACACACACACACACACACACACACACACACACACACACACACACACACACACACACACACACACACACACACACACACACACACACACACACACACACACACACACACACACACACACACACACACACACACACACACACACACACACACACACACACACACACACACACACACACACACACACACACACACACACACACACACACACACACACACACACACACACACACACACACACACACACACACACACACACACACACACACACACACACACACACACACACACACACACACACACACACACACACACACACACACACACACACACACACACACACACACACACACACACACACACACACACACACACACACACACACACACACACACACACACACACACACACACACACACACACACACACACACACACACACACACACACACACACACACACACACACACACACACACACACACACACACACACACACACACACACACACACACACACACACACACACACACACACACACACACACACACACACACACACACACACACACACACACACACACACACACACACACACACACACACACACACACACACACACACACACACACACACACACACACACACACACACACACACACACACACACACACACACACACACACACACACACACACACACACACACACACACACACACACACACACACACACACACACACACACACACACACACACACACACACACACACACACACACACACACACACACACACACACACACACACACACACACACACACACACACACACACACACACACACACACACACACACACACACACACACACACACACACACACACACACACACACACACACACACACACACACACACACACACACACACACACACACACACACACACACACACACACACACACACACACACACACACACACACACACACACACACACACACACACACACACACACACACACACACACACACACACACACACACACACACACACACACACACACACACACACACACACACACACACACACACACACACACACACACACACACACACACACACACACACACACACACACACACACACACACACACACACACACACACACACACACACACACACACACACACACACACACACACACACACACACACACACACACACACACACACACACACACACACACACATGAACTTTTGGAGTTGAAGCTACCAATTATTTCCCGCCAATCCATATTTTCAATTCTCAATCTAACTCTTTTCAAACACGCTTTCTCACCTGCCTGTCTATCCTTTATTAAGCTTTCTTTGAACCTCTAAACATTGCTTTTATATATTATTTCCTAATTCCTTAATTCTCCACCAGTATTTCACTACTCTTGCCATAATTTTTGCTTTACTATTAAATCTACATAACTCCATTTGTGCAGCCCCATTAGGTGAAGCTCTCGGTAAACCCAAAATTAATTTGCAAAAGCTCCTATGTACCTTATTTACATATTGCCACCACTTTCTACGCCCCAAATCTCCACACCATAGCATTTTAGCCTCAACTAATGCACCATATACTGTCATGCCTACTGTTGTTAAGTTAAACTCGCTTGGCCACAAGAGGATGGATTAAGAATAATGTACTTTTCACTACAGTTAGGCATGCATATGGGAACATGGCTCTATATAATCTTATAAATCAGGGAAAATAATCTACATAATTCGGTAAAGGGACGTGGATGGGTTAACTAAACTACTTATTTATAACTGATTACTTCAAATCTATAGAAAATATATTGTTACCTTGCACTAAACACATGCCACCATCTTGGCACGAGGCCAAGCTTGGCGTCCAGAAGGAGCCAATGCTCCGTCTTTACCACTGGTCCATCCTAAGTTCACTCTAATAAAGAGAAAAATGCCACGCTAACTGTGGTTTTTATGAAAGCTTAAGTTGGCAATGTGCCAGCATATGAAATTATATACATTTCAGTATTACCACATCCTGTGCACACAGCCAGGATGTGACACCTCCCCCTGGGTCAACAAGTTTGATGACCGCATCAAAATACAAAATGTTTACATGGTACATTATACATGAGCAATTCAATACATAAAAATAGTTAATGTTGGTTTGGCTAAGTGAACAGAATACAAATTTAAAAATTTATTAAACAAAAAAAAATTGGGGTTTACTTTGATTTTCTTTATGGTATGTCCTGCTACCATTATAGTTAACGTACATAGGGGTTTAAGCCATGCACAGGCATATAATATCAAGTTGTCACTATACTGCACCTATAAGGATGCAATGTTAATGTATAAGCCTCAAAAATTAAGCTTATCACCACTCACTTGTCACCAATTCACTTCAACTATCCAATGGTCTATGAAGTATGTAGACAAAAAAACAGGGTGTGGGGGGAACATCCGCTGCATTGGGATGCCACCCAATAAATGGTCCTATGCCACAGCTATATGGTGGTGCAAAAGTTATCCTGGTGGTGCAGGCTGACAAATGTTGACGATCCAGAACTGCCAATGATGAAGCATGGGAACTCTAATGGCTTCCCCTCCAATTAGCAGGCACTTAAGCTCCTCAAAACAGCAAGTTTATACTAGAACAGGGTTTCTTAAGGGTATGAGTACCAACAGTTCATTACAATTGATGTTTGGAGGAATTTAGTAACAGTGACGGTCAAATTATATGTATATTAATCTGTTGAGTTGGTTTTTTTAACACTACGTCCCTCATAATAACAATGTAAGTGACGTAGTGTTAAAAAACCAACTCAACAAATTAATATACGTATAGTTCATTACAAATTACAATCATAAGAACAATAATGTACCATGTGCATGAATATCAATACGTCAATAATGTGCCATAAATGCAATACTGAGTTGTCCACAAAGAATTTATATTTGTCACAGTTACAAGCATTTCTATAGTGAATACATCAGTTGTTCAGCAAAATGAAAAGTTGCAAGCATTTCTAAAATGAATACATCAGTTATTCAACATAATTAAAAGTGAATGTGTGCACAGATTTAAACAATACAAATTACACAGAAAACAATATCGTCAGGATCCTGAAACTTAACCTAACCAGCTGGTATCAATATGCAAATCAAAATTGTGATTTAAGGTTCACCTATAGAAAAATGATTTAACACATGTGATCCAAAAAATGTTGAACACTATTGTATACTATATCCAATTATATTGACCTAATTACTCATGCCATGACTAACCCAACATGCTGTACAAAACTAACTACTATGCTATTAACCAATAACTATGAATCCTGTATGAAAAATGGTAAATCTTCTTTAAAAGCTGAGGAACGATGCATAAAACAATACAAGCATGTAAACAAATATGGTTAACAATTCTGAAGAAAAAAATTAGCATATCAGGGGCAAAACCTATGATGATGCACTATTAAAACAGTACCAATACTTTTAATCAATATGAAGCTGCAAAGAAAATCATAACACAAACAACTGTTGTTATAGAACTCACAATCATAAATGTCAAATCTTCTCATAAATTAACACATCACAGCTAATTAGTGGGTACACTTGGGCAAAACCACTAACTAAAACTTTTAGAAACATCCACAAATACATCAGAGCATTACCACAAACTCCTCATCACAAACTTAAGACACCGACTAAGCAGGTACTCCTTGGCAACTCCACTAAATCATAACATACTCTGAACTCCCTACTCACATACAACCAGAATTAATGGGCACACTTCGGCAACACCAATAACTCAAGCCACTTAAATCATTCATTCACACACAAAATCATACTCATCTTCCTTGGGGGTACCTTATCGCAATCCCACCAAGGCTGTATCATCTCAAAAAAAAAAAAAAAATATGCAACAGTTATATAAAAAAATCATCACAGCATCTTAATGACAATCAACTCATTTTAAGACAATAGAACATCATATATAATCATAAGTAAAATCATCTGTCCTCAAAATAATTGTTCCTTAAAAGAAAAGTTATTAGTTACCAAATCCAAAGCTGAGAAAAAAAATGCATTTAACAATGTGTTGTTAGCAGAACACAATAGCATGGTAAAAAGTTATAATTTAGAAAAATCATTAATGCACAAAATTATGAGTACTGTCTACAATTTAAACCAAACAAAATAAGCATTTCACTGTTATTACTCAAAACACAGAATTGATACGACCTGACCTGAAACGGTGGCTGCAACAATATTAATGAGTGCTGCAACAACAACCAGCGACATGGCCGCTCCTCTCAGATGCCATTTCCATAACATTTAGTAATTTAAACAATATTTAGGCTGACGGTAGAGGCACGAATAGTATCTGAAACTTAATAAACTGTGTACATAACTTGTTCAAAACAATTAACCACTTTTATATGTAGTAGTATAATGGTTGGTATACACTAATGAAAAATTCATGTTACATGTAAAATTAATGCAAAACTTATTACACTATGCGCCCACGCCGAAGATTTGAAAAGATTGAGCACAAAGGCTTCTCATAAGACTTATCAAGCCATGAGACTTTTATATCATGATTTGTAAACAGACATTAGCAAATGAAATTAAAAAAATTAAATAACTCAGAAGTTTGAGACGAGTGAAGTAGTTCAAGTACAACAGTTGAAAATGAGTCGGAATAGTGACACTCACCTCTCTTAAATGAATTTTTTTCAAAACATATGCTTCAAGGACATTTGCCCTCTTCTTCAGTTGAGGTCTGGCTGATGGCTGGAATTTGTGCTCTATGGTCTGTTATGATGGAGACATCTGGTGTTCTCAATAGAAGTTCATAAATATATGGCAGTATTTCAAAATTCATCAGTTGGTCTTTGTGTTGTGTAATGAGAATATTCTCCCACACTGTGAGTGCTGCCGGGTTGTTTACAGGTTTTAGCAACTTTGTCATTTTCTGTTTCATGATGTGATGTCCAAAAATGGTGTGCTACTGATGATTTATCCGTCTGTTTCTGTTTGATATGTCTGAAATGTTCTTTTAACCTTGTTTCTAATCTTCTTTTTGTTTGACCAATGTAACCTAAACTGCAGTGCTTGCAGTCAATTCTGTAGATGTCTGATCCCTGGTTTGTAGGTATGGGATCCTTAATGTCTGTTTTCAGTGTAATTTTTATGTTGCATTGGTTACTTGAAGCTAAACTTACATTGTATTTTTTGAAATGTTCTTTTAATTTTCTATCTGCTGTTGGACGATAACCAAATTTTTTATATATAACTTTTGGTTCTTGTGTGGACAGAGTGGTTTTAAGGATAATTTCTCCTTTTGTTTTTCAATTTTTTGGTGAATGATATCAGGGTTAAAACCATTGGCAGCAGCTATGTGTTTTAGTTGGAGGTATTCTATGTTGTATTCTTCTGGGTCAAGTGGGATGCTAAGAAGTATGTTGAAGACTGCCTGTTTGTGAGGTTCAGGGTTGAAACTATTCTGTTTTATGTAACTGTCTGTATGTGTGGTCTTCCTGTAGATGCCATAAGTGATCTGTTCTTTCCATATTAGTTTTAGGTCCAAGTATAGTAGAATATGGTCTTTTTCTGTTTCCATTGTGAATTGCATAATTAGCAAAATGAGGTTGCCTAAACAGATATTAGCAAATGAAATTAAAAAAAAAAAAAAAAAAAAACAATAACAAAATTAGCAAAATGAGGTTAGCTTCATTCTATGTTCTAGCTTAACATATATTAAGTGATACCTATTATCACTGAACTCGCTACAATCCTCTCAACACAATAAGCATAGAAATTAAAAGTACTTATATTCAACACTCTAAATTCACAGCAATATGTAGCACTATAACTTCACTGTTTCATATAAAAATTCTTCACATCAAAACTGTATACCTTCACACACGTGCTATGCTGAAAATACTACTTCCATGCTTTCACAATGTAAAATCACACCAGTCATCCACAAAACCACAATTTACCAAATAACTGCTAGATAAAGCTTGAACTGTAAAATTGGTGATAAGTATGAAAGATTTACAAACTAATTTTTTCTAGAAGACCCACGGGAATGCAAACACGTGGTTATAGCAACTTTTCACAAATTTTACACAATTAACACACTACTACAGCAAGAAAACATTGAGAATTTTGAAAATCACAATATAAAATAAGAAAGCGTCACACAATCATAACCACTGCAATATAGAAATTGAGCTTAATGAAATACTGATTTTCAACACGTGGAATAAAATACCAGAAAAGAGACTTGTAACACATGCAGTTTATAACTGTAGCACAATTGAGTAAATATCACACGGAAATGTATTTGTAACAGTACCCTGAAAAGAAAAAAAATTTATTGCAAATGCAACACTATGTAACTATTTGGAGTGGTGTAAAATGAACTTCACATAAAAATCACTATAAATGAAGCAATTTACATCAAAACTTAGAAAGAATAAGATACAAGAATCAAACTTTTAAGTTGAAATTATGACGCAATCACTGCTGAAGTCAAATCAAGATACTTATGAAAAATATGTCTTTCACTGGCAAATAAAACTTATATAATTACTAGAAAACACTGATTTAGAAGAATTTAAACCATCCCTGCCTCAAAATATTGCCAAATAAGTGAAGAAGAACAAAGGATGCCACAAAGAAAAGTCACCATGTGTTACATGCGACAGTAGTGTTAGCCTGCTGTGTATTTTACTAGTTTTGAATAGGTTAAATATCAGAAATCTCTGCTTCAGTAGAATGCAGAACCTTAGGGCTTATAAGCTTCTATTATGCTCGCCAAGGTTATTTGCTTTGTTAATGCTAGAGACACAATTGCCTTTGTAGAGAAAGATTTTTAGAGCATCAGAGACATAAGTAACAGGTTGAAGGTTAAAGAAAGGTTTGTCCCCAAATATTTTTGAAACTGGTATTTTTTCATTGTAAAGAGTGGTCATGTGAGTAGAATATAAAGAACTTGCCAAGTTAGTCACGTGACAATGCTATTTCTCGTGCTTCTTTTTAGCCAATCAGGAAGGAGTGCAATATTGGTGGTTATTGTGAATTCTTATGGTGAATGCTACTCTGATGGAAATTCTTATCGTGAATGTTATGCTGACTTTGATGCTTAATGATACTGTTTCTGCTACTGCGAATGTTACTCTTATTGTTACTCTTACTGCAATTCTAAAGGTGATAGCGTTTAATGTTACTGTTGCAACGTATTCTGTGTGATGACCGTCGACAACAACTTCTAAGCAATTGTGGAAATTAGCACGAAGTATGATCATGTCATCGCTTTCAAGAATGTTTATGTCGGGAGTTGCTCATAGGTTAGTATCCTCAACCAGCAACAACGAAGAATAAAAGTATTCATTTAGTGACATCAAGTGAAATATCTCTTTTCTTGAGTCCACCCCTGGTTACATATCTTAGTTATTCTTTTCCTCCCCTGAGGAGATTCAACTGGTGTTCTACAGGGATAAGCATAGCCGGTACTCTAAAGAACTTTCATAGGGTTGTACACGTTTACTTACAGAGTATTTCACTGGTTCTAATCCTTGGCCAACTCCGAGGTAGACCAACACAACAGTGACATAGTTGCACCACACAAGTTACAGCGACATACATTTTAAAACAAATTTGACTGGAAAAATGGGAATTTTTTAGACTAAAATAGAAAACTAGAACACCTTTTACAAATGACTTATAGGATAATCGAGAAACCAACAATTTCGAAGCCTAAGACCAAAACCAGTTAGACCACTTGGTGAAAATTTTTTGAAAGGACCAAAATGAGAGAAAAAGTTCTACGATATTTACACCATTTTTAGCAAATTCCAGTACCAAGTACCAAATATGCGACACCTCCACCAAATATATCACGCGTACTGTTATAAACTTAACAGACTTGCTTGACCACGACAGGATGGACTAAGAAAAAGGTACTTTTCACTTCAGTTAGGCATCCATATGTGAATGCAGCTCAATACAATCTTATACAAAAGGAAAAATAATCTATATAATTCAGTAAAGGCGCATGGATGGGTTAACTAAACTACTTATTTAAAAATGAACACTTCAAATCAATAGCAAATATATTGTTACCTTGCACCTAACAAATGCCATCATCTTGGCATGAGGCCAAGCTTGGCGTCCAGGAGGAGCCAATGCTCCGTTTTTACCACTTGTCCATCCTAAGTTCACACTAATAAAGAGAAAAATTCCACGGTAACTCTGGTTTTTATGAAAAATGAAGTTGGTAATGTCGCCAACATATGAAATGTTATATGTTTCAGTACTACCACTATTGTGCACACAGCAAGGATGTGACAATACTTTTTCTAACCCTTTTACTTGTATTCCTGGCCATTTGTCCAGACGTGCTCTAATAGCTTTCTTTTCCGTTAGCTGTAATCAGTTTCTGTAAATTTCTCTTCAGGTTCATGGCTGCCACAGAGAAACAGTTTAATAAAAAGCTTTGACATGACATTATGGAGGAGTAGAGTGAGTTGTGCCATTACATTGTTGGCATTGGGGCTGTCCTGCAGGATATACTGTTCCTTGCTGCAAACAACTGCAGGTAGATAAGGTAAGAAAATGAAAAAAATTAAAAAAAAACATTACATAGCATGGATGAATCATTATATGAACTAATAGTCAGTTTATTAGAATGCTTCAAAAGCAGCAAACTGAATGAGAAATTACTAGGTTATTGTTTTTATGTGCAATATACGAATAAAAAAAATAGAAGAGAAAAGGTGCCAAAATAAGGTGAAAAGGGACAAAAGGTGCTGTTTTACTCAATTAATTAAATCTATTTTCTATTCCAGACTATTGAGTTATAAACAAATATATCAAACCATCACTCACCAAAAATAGGAAAATATTGGAAGCTGTTGCATTTCAAGACATTAAGCGTCTCTAGAAAGTTTTTTTTTCTTTGGCAACTCCTGTAACTGGCCCCTAACAGAAATAAAAATATCCCATTGTTTTACTTTTCAAACCCTTGTTCTTCCAATTGTTTAGTAGTTGCAGTCGGGTACTAGTACTCAAGGACATAAAATAGTTTTGTCTGAACATCATGTATTTTTTCCAGTAGCAGTAATTGGCTGCATTTAATGAATGCAGAAAGTCGTATCAGAATTTTCACACAACATAGCAGAACATTGGATCCTCAATCCCCAGGGAGTAATGATGAGCAGATGAGCAAATTCGGAAGGTGCAGGCCTAAGATTTCCTTGTGGGAAACAACCTAACTTGGAGTTTTCTGTAGAATCTTCTACGGGGTATAGATGAATACATTTGCGATGTCATATTCACTCCCCAAAAATTCACCAACACTGAATGGCATGGATTAAGCATGTCACAAAGTTTTTAATTGGTTAATTGCTGAAACCTTGTATGGATCTGGTCCGTGGCAACAGAAATTTTTCTTATGCAATAGCACTTGGCAACAGTCTTTGACAGAGATCCATGACTGAATGCATATTGTACTGGCGTTGGCTCTTTCCGGTTCATATGCTGTAAAGAACATGGGCTTTACTTTCTCCCCTGATAGGGGAAAAACTAAAATGTTCAAAATGTTTGTTCAATTGACTCTTTAGTTTCATTCAACATATTTTCCACATCGCGATCACTTGATCCTGGATTCTTTGAATAGTTTCTTGATAATCATCCTTCATGTAGTTTTTTTCTTATAGTACTCTTAATTGGATGCTGACATCTTTGTGTATTTTTCAAGGGATCTTTTGAAAGCTGGATAGTTTACCTTATTGGGTGGAATACCCACATGTGTTACAGCAGCACACAATTTTGCATCCCTTCAAATTTTGAATTTTTGAACATTGTTCAGTGAATTCCATAATAAAGAGAGTCATGATAATTTGATTGAACAGTCTTGTTCTTATGGTGCTTAGAGCTGATTTTCTTTTTATTGGGGGGGGGAGGGGTTTAACACCCTTTAACTTCTATAGCATATCGCACAATGAAAGAAATTGGTGAAATGATGGTCAAATGATCTACTTGTCCATGGAGCTTAAAGTTACTCGATGGTCGTCTTCTCAGGATATGGGAAGAACCCAGTAAAAGATTTTATCCAAGCAACTCACCCTCAGCAATATTCAAACTCGCGGTTAGTGTGAAGCATACTTGCTACACTCACACTACCCAAGCAGCATTTGATGTGGTCTCACTGGTTTTTTCATATAACAAGATTGCTGAACACACCCTAGCACAGTTCCATCTTTTAATACAGAATCGTGTTTGAATTACTGAGACAGAGTAAAAATTGAACCTTGACAACTTCAGCATGGCTAAAGGTGGTAATGCTCTCACTTGTAACAAACTTGCACTCACAATTACAGGCTACTGATTCTGTTGAAATTAAGAAAATGGAAGTGAAAGAAAGAGGATTTTCACATAAGCGATATTACTTTCCACTGAGATGGAATGGATATGCATTTCCATTGTGGTCAGCAATTTGTTTCAGCAAGTATGAGAAAAAGAGGATTTACACACCCACTATATTATTGGAGGTGTGCTTTTAGTCCCGTGTTACTGAAAGCAAAATGGAATGAAAATCTTAAGCATATCTTGTGATAAGTGATAAAATAAACCCTAGAGAATTACTGAAAATGGGGATTATAGTCACCACTGAGTGAAAAAGGAATTAAAATATTAAGGAAATGAGAAAGTAGAGGAAGAAGAAAAAAAGGCGTTAAAAAATTCTGCTTTTTCAACTTGAGAGAGAATCTCTCAATGAGATATCATTCCAAAAATTTTGAATTACCTCAAGAGAAAAGGTGAGCACCTAAAAATCCTAACCCTGATAATTATTAAGTTCTCTAATAATTAACATTGTTAGCAATAAGGTTCATTGCAATTCAATAATTTGCACATACTCCTATGTCTGTTTCAAATGAATACTGTCCTAGAGACTTATGGGTAATAGCAAAGAATGGTTCAGCTATAGTGAAATGGGATAAATCAGTTTTTAATGATAATGTTTGTGTAGTAAAAATTGAGATGCAAGATAATCATTACCGTGGTCAGACACATATATGGGGAGGGGAACTTATACTGTACAAGTTTGTGTGGTCTAGCAACTTGCTGGAAACTCTGTCACATTCGTACAAAGATTAGGTGCTAAATAAGAAGAAATGGGTGGGTGTGGGTGTGTGTGTGTGTAGCAAAGTTAAAAATGTCTTTTAAATTATTTGTACTGCTTTGGAATAGATATTAGTCACTACATGCTCATATGTGTTAGATATATTTAATTTAAAACTCAAATTCTTAAAGGAAAAAATTGAAACATAAAAACTGAGAATGGAAAAGAATTCCGGCAATTTCTTTTATTTTTAACAGCTCATATTTTATGTTTGTATTTAATGGATTAAAAGTATATATATTTAGGTTAATTACAGTAGATCTATTCTCAATTGTTTTTAGATTTACCTTTCTACTGGGTTTATTCTTAGATTATGTGGTCATGAAACACTTTACATACTTGTTAGCATAAAAAAAAGAAAAACTTATATTCATCATTTCTCAAAGTATATTTACCACAGAATATATAAAAAAATATTGCATAGCAAAGCAATTCCATGTTTGAGATACTGTTTTCATGCTCAAATAACCAAAGTATATTGGGAATTAATTTTTGCGTAATTGGCACCATTTCAAACAGGTTGTGCCTGCCAGCCTTGAAACTTTCTTAACATGATCAGTCATAGCAAAGATGCTTACCTCATGAGGCTAGTGTGATGGCTGTTTCCTATTTGCTGTCCAGGCATGTAGAAAATGCAGAAATGAGCATCATTCACTTTACTATTCCACGTTATTGTCTTGTTTTGTTTCTCAAATGTATGAATGTTGAGTAATCTTTTTATTTTTTGCGCCCTCTAAAAATGATGTATTGAGGTTCCTTCTGCTCTTCCTCCACTGGCACGGACATATACTTACTGAACTTAAGGTTGGCTACAATTAACACTTAAATATGAAACGTATACAGGCAGAAATCCTAATTTGAATTTTTTATTTTTCTCTAGGTGACAGCTTCCAAAAAGGGTCCAGGCATTCTAGTGAATTTAGACAGTTCTATTGTTAACCCATTAAGCATTACTTTTAAAGTCATACATTTTTCATTTTTATTTTCAGCTGACTTCTATCCTGAGCTTGATGACCTGTTGGTGAAGCAAATTGTATGAGATAAGCTGAAGCAAATTGTATGAGATAAGCTGAAGCAATTCTCACAGACAGTGCCCAACTTCTACACCTGTGGGAGCTGAAGGTTTCTGGTATCCTACCATTGATCCTATTCTTCCAGTCGTTTCTACAGCTTGTACAGGTAAAATTGAAATTGTTTGTTGTGCTTCAATTCTTTCTTAAACGAAAATAAATAATAACATATTGGTTAACTGTTTTGCAAGAAAGTAATCATATAGAATGTGTATACAGAAGTTAGAATTCGTCATATATTTGAATTCAATTTCTTTTGACTCATTAGAATCATACATTTTTCCCAGTAAATCACAATGCACCCTCATTTTTTTTAAATAATATAATGCCCCCCCTCTCTCTCTCTCTCTCTCTCTCTCTCTCTCTCTCTCTCTCTCTCTCTCTCTCTCTCTCTCTCTCTCTCTCTCTCTCTCTCTCTCTCTCTCTCTCTCTCTCTCTCTCTCTCTCTCTCCTCTCCTTCTCCCCCTCTCCCCCTCTCACCCTCTCTCCCTCTCTGTGTGTGTGTGTGAGGGGGAAAAGCTGTTCACTCTTGTACAGTAAATGAGCCATATCTGCAATGCCAAATTTGTGTAAAAGATATAGCACCTAATTCTAGTGCATCTATAAAAGCATGCTCTGTGATTTAATTCATATTCTTACAGTTTGTTCTAGGTATGAAAATGAGGTGATTCCAAAAAATAAAAGTTTGTTTACAATAACTTTCCTACACAATTGTGAATTTCTCTTCAGGTTCATACCTTCCACACTAAACCAGTTGTATTCACAGCTTTAAAATTAACATGGGCTGGATCTGAAAACATTGCTAGAAGAGTGGCGTGAGGTTTTTTTTTTTTTTTTTTTGGTTTTTTTTTTTTTATTAATGCCCGCTGTAACTACTTTTGTCAGCGCAGCCAGTGACACTGATGATACATGAATGAAGATGGAGCACCGGTGAAATGCGATGGTGGGGGAAACCGGAGAACCCAGAAAAACCCCACCCCAGCGCCGCTTTGTCCACCACAAATCTTGCATGCAGTCGCTAGTGATTGAACCCAGGCCGTTAGGTAAGTGGTGAGTGGTCTAACCACTCGGCCACAGTGCAGCCTACAGTGAGTTATGCCATCACAATCTGGGCAATAGATCTGTTCTGCAGGATGTAGTGGTCTTTGCTACGAACAACTGCAGGTAGATAAGCTAAGCAAATGGCAAAAGAACAAAACGCTTTATATAACATGCATAATCCATTATAAGAACTGGTATTCAGACTAGTAGACTGTTTCAAAAGCAGCAAAGTGAATGAGTAGTCACCTAGATTATGGATTTAGGTGAAAATTTTGAATGAGAAAAAGAAGAGAAAATATACTAAAATAAGGTGAAAAGGGTAAACTAATGAAAAAAAAAAAAATCTATCTTCCATTTAAATATTATTGAGTTGCAAACAAATAAATCAAATCTTCACTCAGCAAAAATAGGAAAATACAGGAAGTTGATGTATTTCAAGACATTGAGGATCTCTAGAAAGCTTGTGTTTGGCAAATCCTGTAACTGGACCCTCACAGAAGTAAAAATGTCACATTGGTTTCCTTTTTAATTTGTTGTTTCATTTGTTTAATAGGTGTGGTTAGGTACCTGTAACCGTGGACATAAAATGATACTGACTGAAAATTATGTATTTTTTCTTGTATCAGTAATTGGCTGCATTCAATAAATGCAGAAACTCATGTCAAAATGTTCACACAACATTGCAGAACATTGGATCCATGATCCCCAGGGAGTAATGCCTGGGAAATTTGCAAGGGGTAGCCAGAGATTTCTTTGTGGAATAAAACCTAACATGGAGTTTACTGTAGAATCTTCTTCAGGGCAGAGATGAATTTGCAATGTCGCATTCACTTCCCATGAATTCACCAACTCTCTGAATGGCATGGATTAGGCATGCCACATGCTTTAACTTAGGGACAAAGTTTTTAATTGGTTAATTGTTGAAACCATATATTTAGCAACAGAAGAAGTTTTTCTTATGCAATGTATGCAATAGAGGTTCATGACGAAGTGCTTTATTGTACTGGAAATGGCTCTCCCAGTTCATCTGCTTTAAACAACATGGGCGTAACTTTCTGCCCTCTTAAGGGAAAAACTAAAATGTTCAAAATGTATTACTCCATTAATCAGTAGTTTCATGCAACATGATTCCCACATCACGATCAATCACTTTCTCCTCAGTTCTTTAAATATTTTTTATAAACAGGCTCCATATAGTTTTTTCTTATAGTACTCTAATTGTACACTGACATGTTTATATATTTTTCAAGGAATCTTTTGAAAGGTGGATGGTTTACCTTATTGAGTGCAATTCTTACTTTTGTAAGAGCAGCACAAAAATTAATGCTGAATTCCTTCAAATGTTGTATTTTTGAAGAACATTTCAGTGCATTCCATAATAAAGATTTTCATGATCTATTTGTTGGAATATGCTTGTTCTTTTGATGCTTAGAACTGAAAATGTGTTTGATGTGGTCTCGCTGAATTGCATATATTACGCCCTAGTACAGTTCCATCTGTTTCTATAGAATCTTGTCTGAATTCCTAAAATAGAGTAAAAAATTGGCCCCCTGGAAACTTCAGCATGGCAAAAACTCTGTTAATGCACTTATTTAGTAGCAAACTTGCACTCACAATCAACATGAGTACTGATCTGTTGAAATAAAGAAGATGTAAGTGAGAGAAAGAGCATTTGCACATATGCAGTATTATTTTCCAATGTGGGAGGTGTTAATGGAATGCCCATTGTGCCTAGCAATTTGTTTCAGTAAATTAGAGAAAAAGAGGATTTGTACACTCACTATATTATTTTGTATTGTTGTAGGTGGGCTTTCAATCCCATGTTACTGAAAGTAAAATGGAATGAAACTCAAAAGCATATCTTGTTATACATGATAAAATAACTAGAAGATTATTGAAAAGCTGCAGTATTAGAAACAAGGAGAAAGGGGTGGATTATGGTCACCACTGAAGAAAAGAAAAAAAAAGAAAAAAAAAAAAAAAAAAAAAGGTAGATAGTACAAAATAGCCTCTTTTCTTGGCTAGAGAGAGAATCTCTCAATGGGTATCTTTACAAAGACTTGATTACCTTAAGAGAAGAGGTGTGCACCTAAAAAGCCTAACCCTGGTAATTACTAAGTTCTCTGATAGCTAACATAGCTGGCAATAAGGTTCATTGCAATTGAATAATTTGCACATGCTCTTATGTCTGTTCCAAATGAATACTGTGCTGTAGACTTAAGCGTAATAACCAACAATGGTTCAGCTATAGTGAAATGGGATGAACCAGTTATTTGATGATAATGTTGGTATAGTGCATATTGAGAGGCGAGATAATCATTACCATGGACAGACACTTATGTGGAGAACTTATACTGTAGCATACAATCTTGCTGGAAACTCTGCCATATACTGTTAAAAAGTTTATGTGCTAGGTAAGAAGGAACCATTTTGTTTTTACTAGAAAGCTGTTTTAAACTTTTCTAACACTATATATTTTATTATGAGCATTACTTGATGCTTCCACAATAATCTAAAAAGTAAAAAAATTCTTTTAAATAACCTATATTGCTTTGGAATAGATAGTAGTTGCTACATGTTTTTAATTATTAGACATATTTAATCTGAAAATGAAGTTATTAAAGTAAAAAGTTGAAACATAAAGACTGAGAAAGAAAAAAAATTTGGTACTTTCTTTTGTCTATCAGTTTACATTTTAACTTTATATTTAATTCATTGAAACTATAAATATATATTTAACTACAGTAGACCTTTTCTCAGTTATTTTTAGATTTATCATTTTACTGGATTTTTCCTTTTGGTTATGTGGTCATGAAACAATTTACATACTTCCAAAACAGTATTGGTAATTTTTATATAATTGACACCAATTCAAGCAGGTTATGCCTGCCAGCCTTTTTCTTAACATTCTCAGTTATAGCACAGATTATGCTTACCTGGTGAGGCTGGTGTGATGGCTGTGTCTTATTTGCTATGCAAGCACATGGAAATATGCAGAAATAAGCAATAATCAGTATTAGATATTCTTGTAGCATCTTTCACTATACTATTACACATTATAATATCTGTCCATCCTTACTTCACCGGTGATGTAAAAACTCAGAATGTATATTTCAACAAATGGCAAAATAACAAAAACATTATATAACACGGATGAATCCATTATATGAACTGGTAGTCAGACTATTAAAATGCTTCAAAAGCAGCAAACTAAGTAAGTAATATCCTGGATAATGGTTTTTAAGTGAACATTTTGAATAAGAAAAAGAAGACAAAGTGTGCCAAAATAAGGTGAAAAAGGGACAAAAGGTGTTGTTTTACTCCACTAATTATAAAAGTCTATCTTCTATTCCATACTATTGAGTTACAAACCAAATCATCGGCAAAAATAGGAAAATACAGGAAGCTTTTCTATTTCAAGACATTGAGGATCTCTAGAAGGTTTTTCTTTTGCCAATCCTGTAACTGGTCCCTAACAGAAGTAAAAATATCCCATTGTTTCCCTTTTCAATCTCTTGGTGTTCCAATTGTTTAATAGGTCAGTAGGTACCTGTAACCATGGACGTAAAAGAGTTCTGTCTTAAAATAATGTATTTTTTCAGGTATCAATAATATGAATGATGGATGAGGGTTTGCACATATGCAGTATTGTTTTCCATTGTTGCTGGTGTTGATGGAAAGAATTTGCATTTTATTGTGGTTAGCAATCTGTTTCAGTAAATGAGAGAAAAAGAGGATTTGCACACTCACTATATTATTTTCCATTATTGCAAGTGTGCTGTCTGTCCTGCACTACTGAAAATAAATGGAGTGAAACTCGCAAGCAATTCTTGTTATATACGATAAAATAAACTCTAGAAGTTTATTGAAAAGCTACAGTATAAGGAAAAACAGGGAAAGGGGAGATTTTGATCACCACGACATAAAAGGAATAAAACTAGCAAGAAAAAAAAGTGATAAAAGGTACTAAAAAAATACCTATTTTCTGAACTAGAGAGAGAATCTCTCGAAGTGGTATCTTTCCGAAGACTTTTAGTTACCTTACAAAAAATTGCGCACAACTAAAAACCCTAACTCTAGTAATTCCTAAGTTCTCTGATAACGAACCTAGTTGACAATAAAGTTCATTGCCATTCAATAGTTTGTTCATGCTCTTTTGTCTGTTTCAAATGTATACTGCCCTGGAGAATTATGTGTAATAGCAAAGAATGGTTCAGCTATATTGAAATGGGATAAACCAGTTTTTAAAAATAATGTTGATTCTATGAATTGAGAGGCAAGATAATCATTACCGTGTACAAACGCTTATGTGCGGAACAAATATTGTAGCTTATGTAGCCTAGGACTTCCCGGTATAACTCCGCCACATATTCTTAGAAGGTTTGTGTATTAGGTAAGCAGAAATCAGTTTTTTTTTTATTTTATTTATTTTTTTTTTTTTATTAGAAAACTGTTTCAAACCATTATATAAATATATATTTGATTGTTTGCTTTTACAATCTGCAGTTAACTAAAAATGTCTTTAAAATAACTTGTACTACTTTGGAATAGATAGTAAGTAGTCACTATATGCTTATATTTATTAGACGTATTTATTCTGAAAATGAAGATGTTAAAGTAAAAAATTGAAATATGAAAACTGATAATGGAAAAAAATTATGGCACTTTCCCTTTATGTATAACAGATTACATTTTATGTTTGTATTTAATTGATGAAACCTATATATTTATTTTTATTATAATAGATCTTTTCTCAATTGTTTTTAGACCTATCATTTTACTGGGTTTATCAATTTGGTTATGTAGTCATGAAGCACTTTCCACACTTTCCACCTTTTAACAAAAAAAAAAAAAAAGAGAAAAAAAAAGAAAACCCTATTCAACTTTCCTCAATGCATCATTTACCAGAACATGTATCCAAAAATTCTAATACCAACCCAATTCCATTCTTGAGGGATTGTTTTCATGCTGAAATAACCAAAGCAGTACTGGTATTTACTGATATTGAGGATTTTCTGACAGTGATCCTGCCTGGAGACATTCTCATCCAGAGAATCTTAAACCCACTACCAGTAACAAACCCATTTACTGCAACACCTGCAGATCACGACACCGGCAGTCTAGAAAAAGTTGATAATGGAAGCAATAGAGCTCCGAAAACATGTCCTTAATTATAAAATATAAATGATGTAAAAGCATTATAATCAACTCAAATAACACTCATATACATTATTGTAATTTTTATGTAATTACCAACATTTCAACCATGTAATGCCTCCCAGTCTGGAAGCTTTTTTAACATGATCAGTCATAGCAAAGGTCAAGCTTACCTGATGAGGTTAGTGTGATGGCACTTTTCTATCTGCTATCATCCAAGCACAAGGGAAAATGAAGGAATAAGAAATAATCACTGATATATTTTCTTGCAACATCGTTCACTTTATTATTTCACATTATAGTTTTGTTTCTCAGATTGATGAATATTGAGTACTCGTTGATATCTTGCTCCCTCTAAAGAATTATGTATTGAGGTTCCTTCTCGTTTTCCTCCACCGCCACATATTTTCGGTAGGTACTAAATGTTTAGCTGTAATTGACATTTCCATATAAAAGGTACACATGCAGAACCCAGAATTTGAGCTTTTTGTTTTGCGCTTGGTGACATCTTTCAAAAATGAACCCGGCATTCCAATGAATTTACTCAGTTCTATTGTTAAACTCATTAATTGTTACTTTTAATGTCATACATTTTTCATTTTTATTTTCAGCTGACTTCTGCCCTGAGCTGGATGACCCTGATAGTGGAACAAATTATACGAGATAAGCTGAAGCAAAGGCCTTCAATTCTCACAGACAGAGCCCAAGTTTTACACCTGAGGAGCAGAAGGTGTATGGTACCCTACCAGTGATTCTAGTCCAGTGGTTTATCCAGCTTGTACAGGTAGAAATGAAATTCTTTGTTGTGCTTCCATTCTTTCTTAAACTTAAATAAAAAAGAACATAAAATGTTATGCAAGAAAGTAATCATTTGGAAATTTTATACAGAGTTTAGAAATCCTGACATGTTCTAATTAGATTACTTTTTCTCATCTGACTCATATATTTTACCCAGTAAACGACAATGCATTCTCATATTCTTTTTTGAAATAATATAACCCTCTAGTATTTGTCACTCTCTCTCTGAGGGAAACGGTGGTTCACCCTTGGACAAAAAAATTAGTCATGTCAAGAACGCCAAATTTGTGAACGGTTACAGCGCCTGGTGTATACCATCCGCAATACAGTTGTATAGCAGCAGCTACAAGTTGTTAAAAGTTTCATAGCTTATCATTACTAACCCATATGACCAATAATCATAATCAAATACGTAACTTAAGGTTCTTCAACAACAAACTATCAATAAACACAAAAAGTGATAAGTACATATAATAAGTGAGTTGGTAAATGGTGACACCACATCACTGAAAATTCCGCTCACTTGGAACGGGGTATACCCATTATCAACAATTCTCCAGCTTCTTTACCGAATATTTTAGGACAAACCATGTGGATTCATTTCTGATCAAACTTTATGACGATTCTAAGCAAGAAAATGAGCAACAAAACAAGAAAACTAAAAAAGAAACTAAATAGTCTAAGGTTCAAACAAAAACTCCATAGAACACCAGAAAAAGCCCCCAAAACACAACCAAAAACAAGATAAGTTGCCAAAACAAATCCAGTATAGAGATACACCAACAGGTAGTGAACCTCTCTAAAGAAACCTTCAGGATTTCCGAATTATCCATGTTGAACAAAGGTTTAAAAACTTGTATTAGCTTCACCATAACAACAGATGACTTAGTTGTTGACATTGAATTACCTACAAATCACCTTCCAAACGATGAAAAAAGTATAAAAAAACCATTTTAATCAGTTTTGGACCAAATACAAAATCAAAAACATCACAATATCCCAAACAAAAAAAAACAAAAAACATAAAATAATTGAAAGAAAAACTGGTAATATACACCAAATCTGATAAAGGGTACACTTAGATGATTTTGGAAAAAAATTATTATTTAACCGGAGTTGAAATACTACTGCAAATCCCTGAATACATAAACATAGACAAAAACCTATTAAAAACATGCCTCAAGACTCTGCAGTACACGTTAACAGAAACCAAAACACCAACAACAGCCAATAAATCATATATTAGAACAGATTTTCCCATTATACCCAGATTTTATGTGCTACCAAAAATTTACACACCAGTTAATAAAATGAGACCCATAGTTAATAACATAAACTCTCCTACATGCAAACTAACTAAATGGCTGTCAAAAACATTCAACTCTTTACCTACTTTCCAAAGTCTCAGCATAAAAAAACTCCATAGAATTAACAACACAACTTTCAAAGATAAATATTGGACCTACAGAAATGATGGTATCATTTGATGTTGCTGCACTATTCCCTAGCATACCAACAGAAAAACTATTGCAACTTCTAGAACACTGGTTAAAAACAATATAAACACCACACAAACAGAAGACTACATAGAATTAACTAAGCTATGCTTGGACCAAAACTATTTATTCTCTTTCCAAGAAAAAATTTCAAACAAACCACTGGACTAACCATGGGCAACCCTCTGTCACCTATCTTAGCAGAATTACACATGAATTATTTTAAATGCTAAATGACAAATAGTTTCCCACAATATTCCAAAACCTGGTACAGACATATAGATGATATTTTTGCCATAGTTCCAATAAAATCTGCAGAAGATATCCTAAAATTGCTAAGATCCATAAAATTCACAATGGAAAGAGAAGAAAATGGATTGTTACTTTATCTGGATATAAAAATCATTAGAAACCACAATAAACTTAATTTCGTCATCTTCAGAAAACCCACCCACACAGAAAACTACATAAAAAACAATAGCTACAACCCTATGGCATACAAACATGCTCTCCGAAATACCACTACCTGCAGCCTGGTACACCTACCTGTGGAAAATGAGGAATACAAATAAGAATAGCAACATATCATACAACTAGCCTTCAAAAAACTCTAATGAATAAGAAGATTAAGAAATATGAAAGAGAGAAACATATTCAAGATATAACAATACTCCAAAATCCACAAGAACCACAAACATAGAAAGATCACTTACCACCCTTGGTCATACCATAAATTTCAAAAAATCTTTAAAAAGCAAAGCATCACCTTAGCTCCTCAGAATCACCATAGGATACAAAAACTGATGTGCCAAAAAACAAAAGACCCTATCCCTAGAGAAAAGTTGCTGGAATATACCAGATAGATTGCAACAACTATAATCTAGTACCTACTCATAGGCAGAACTAAGAGAAATCTGGAAACAAGACTAAAAGAACATGAGATTGCTGATACATGGTGGACTTTGTGACAATGATGTGTTTTAACAATTGAAATTAATTGTGTCGACTAAAGGAATTGACAATGAAGCACATGGCTTCTGAAACATGTTTTCCAATAATAAAAGTAAGTGATGTAGTGTTACAAAATTGACTCAACTAATTAATTTCAGCATATGAAATGCTTATACCAAAAACAGTTAGATCAGCAGCAGCACATCATTCCTGGACCTCAAATCATGACATCACACTCTGTATAAAACTTTTAAAAACCTATAAAAGATGGCTACAAATTAGAAACCTGGGAAAAGATTAATACACAAAAATACAAAGACCACATAATGAATTTTGATTACCGCAACCAACTTGGGAGATTCATCACCTCGTCACCAAAGAGCACCAGCAATCTACAGCCTTCCCTGGACAGGAAACGAAAGCGACACTATTAGTAGGAGAATTGTTGATAATGAAAACAATACCCTGTGCCCAAAACGTGTCCAAGTAAATGAAATTTTCAGTGATGCAGTGTTGCCATTTACCAACTCACTTATTATATAACTACTCATCACAGTTACTAGTTTCTGTTCCTTCAAATTAATAAGTACAGTTTATATTAAATGTCATCACTAAACCTGCCACATTCCACCTGTGTTCACTGTAACACTGTGATAAAACGTAGGCTGCTACTCTGGTGAGGGTCATAGGTTCGCTGCTCCACATGTTACAATATCCCCCCCCTCCTCAACCCTTAATAATGTTGAATCAATTTAATTTAGACATAAATATTTCACACACAACATGCACTATAGTTAATATGATAGATATTATGATGCTTCTTTAAGTGTTTATTCTACCAAACAGCAATATGCTGCACAGGAAAGCATGTGTTGAGCAAATACATCAGGCACAAGCATTTCTCTCAATGAAAATAGTGAAATGTATGAAAAAAATACTAAAAGTATTGTTAAGAAAACCAATGTTTTTTAAACATTTTTAAGGAGTGCAATTTTGGGAAAATTTAATTTTTTTTTTTGCAGTTTCACAAACTTGTGCAACACACCCTTCATAAAACAATCTTAACAGGAAGGTGCCAATTGCAACGGGAATAACTTGATATTCTCAGATGGGGGGACATTTTCTTGTACATGTAGGGGAAAAACGATTTGTCTATCCTCCCTAGGGGTCCTGAGACGATACAAAATATGTAGCTTTACAGTTCCATCATGTTTGGATATCTATATCATGTAAGGACTGTTTATCAAGGAACAGTCTAGGTGTGCTGTGGCAGCTTGACGATACAGTGAACGGTATGCAGTATGCAGCAATACTGAACAATATTTTGATTGCCTCTGTGAGGATGAGATATTCTGATGGGCTTGTTAAATTTGTACAGGATAATCATCCTGTGCACACATCTCGATAGGTTTCAAATTGGTATCCAGAGAGGCAGGATATCCAGATGGCAGGTCTGTCTTCCAGGTTTGAACCTTATTGAGAATGCTACAATTTATCTGTAGATGGACGAAGGACAAAAAATGGCTCCTGGGCACAAATTGAAGAAACCTCGGACCTTATGGCATCTCGTCCACATTATTGCAGGCATTTGAGAGCAATGTGGCTCAGAGATCATACACCTGATATTAATTATGTTTATTTTTTGTGTTTCAGTTTTAGAAGAGAAGGTAGTTTATTTATGTATATATTTTTTTGAGTTATTTAGCACAAGTGTAAGTAGAATTGTTTTTTTACGTGCATAGATATGCGCATAACGTTCTGCCATATGTTTTCATTACTCATAATTTAATCTTTGTGGTGTCAATCACAGACCACTGTACTCTTCTTCTGTCTGTGTTGTGAACACAACTTTTACAAGGATACATAATGCTCTCTGATCAGCACATGTAATCTGGGCATTACTCATTTGTTATGTCCATGGGTGTACACTATAACTTGAATGGGACAGCATCAGGACCGCTTGGGAAGTAACAACAGTGTATTAGCTTTTTAATAATGTATTTAATATTTTCATACAAAAACATGTCCAAAAATATGACTTTTGAAAGATACACTGCTTCATTGTATAGAGCATGTGAATCCATTTGAAAAGCTAAGGTTCCTAGGAAAAGTTTTTTCCACACTCTGGTGTTATGCATTGTTGTCATTGACAGTGATTGCCATACCAATATCACCATGACAAAGACCATACCTGTGAAGTATTCCAAACCACTACTACTACTACACTATTATTAGCAACATCTTCAGCACCAAAGTCAACATCTCCTTTTTGTGTTAAATAAAATTAAGACACGTTTTATGAAATATATATTGTGACATCCTTCAATTATCACTAAATTGGACTCTTTATAGCGCTTACAAGATCCATTCTGTCACCTATTATATTCTCTGCATGCATTCCATGAGTTATATCATTAGTTCCTGCATGAAGCACTATTACATCTGGTTTATCTTTTACCACTAATTGTTCCATCTGCTCTTTTAGTTCTTTAACTTTTATTCCCTAGAAACAGTGTACTTTGTAGCCTCTCTTCCTGTACTGTTCACCCAAGAATTTAAATGAGACCCCCCCCTATTACCAACACTTTTTGCGCCACTTCATTTGCACCATTATTTAAGGAATTTACTACTTGGGCATTATTTCCAAAATCACTGACTTCTTGCTTAGAGGTACCTGATTTACTACATTCACAAACTGTGGCATTAAACCTGTTTTGTGGCTGCATAACGGAATTGATACTCTTCACAACCACTCTGCTGAACATGTTGGCCATGTTCAGCAGAGCGTAGCTTTGATTGGAATACTTTGTCAAAGCTCCTTGTTTCCTGCTATGCCATTAATTTTCATATCATATTTTCATTCTCAGATTTCAATTTTGATATCACTGACTAAACACTTTGTAGATCTTTGTTCATCGTTCTGATTATGAAATTAAATGATATGATGCTCTCATTTCTGACTTGTAAGTCTCATGCCTTCCATTCTTTGGAGATCGCATATTACTCTCCTCCGTGCTTGAAATAGTATCGCCGAACTTTACCTTCATTAACACTGATTCCACTAACGTGTTGCACATTGCTGCTTTCATTTTTAATTAAACTTAACATTTTACTATCATTTTTTAATAAATGTTGGGACATGCTTCTCGTAATTCTACCTACGTCCGTCATCTTGCCACACTAACCAAGTGGATTAAGAAGTGTCGTTTAAACCTCTTGGTTATATTAAAAGATATAACACTTAATTCTAGTGTGTTTGTAACAGCATGCCATGTTCAGTAATTTAATTTATATTGTTGCAGTTTTCTCTATATATGAAAATGATTTGATTGCATAAAATAAAGGTTAGTTTACAGTATTGTTTCATTAGATATTGTAAATTTCTCTTCAGGTTCATGGCTGCCACAGAGAAACAGTTCTGTACAAAGCTTTGACATTGATGTGGGCTAGATATGAACATATTGCTGGAGGAGTAGAGTTAGTTGTGCCGTCATATCATGAAAAATGGAGCTGTCCTGCATGATTTAGTGTTCCTTGCTGCGAACCACTGTAGATAGGTAAGGTAAGAAAATAGAAAAAAAAAAAAAAAGTATTACATAACATGGATGAATCCATTATATGAACCAACAGTCAGTATATTAGAATGCTTCCAAAGCACCAAACTGAATGAGAGATTACTAAGGTTATGGCTATAGGTGAAAATTTTGAATGGGAAAAAGAAGAGAAAAGGTGGCAAAATAAGGTGAAAAGGGGCAAAAGGAGCTGTTTTACTCAACTAATTTGCAATTTATTTCCTATTCCAGATTATTGAATTATAAACAAATATATCAAACCATCACCAAAAAGGGAAAATACAGATAGCTCATGTATTTCAAGACATTGCACATCTTTAGAAAGTCTGTTTTTGGCAAATCCTGTAAGTGGTCCCCGACAGAGATAAAAATATCCCAATGTTTTGTTTATCAAGCACTTGTTCTTCCAATTGTTTAATAGCTGGAATCAGGTACTAGTAATCATGGACATAAACTAGTTCTATCTAAAAAATATGTATTTTTTCCGGTAGCAGTAATTGGCTGTATTCAATAAAAACTTATCAAAATTTTTATACAACATAGGAGAACACTGGATCCACAATCCCCAGCGAGTAATGACCGGGAAATTTGGAAGGGGCAGGCCAAAGTTTTCCTTGTGGGAAACAACCTAACTTGATGTTTTCTGTAGTATCTTCTTCAAAGCAGAGATGAATTCATTTGCGATGTTGTATTCAATCCCCAAGAACTCGCCAACTCTGTGAATGGCATGGATTAGGCATATCACATGCTTTAACTTAGGGACAAAGTTTTAATTGGATAATTGCTGAAACAATGTATGGTTCTTGTCCGTAGCAACAGAAGAAGTTTCTCCTATGCGATACCACTCGGCCACAGCTTTTGTCAGAGGCCCATGATTAATTGCAATTTCCACTGGTATTGGCTCTCTCCAGTTCATATGCTTTAAAGAGCATGGGAATTACTTTCTCTCCTGATAGGGGAAAAACAAAAATGTTTAAAATGTATTGTTCCATTGAATCTGTAGTTTCATCCAACATAATTTCCACATCACAATCACTTGATCCCAGATTCTTTGAATAGTTTCTTGATAAACAGACTCCATGTAGTTTTTTCTTATAGTACTCTAGTTTTACACTGACATCTTAGTGTATTTTTCAAAGAAAATGTTTGAAAGCTGGATGGATTACCTTGTTGAGTGGAATTCCCACCTGTATAAGAGCAGCACACAAATCAATTTTGAATTTTTGAACATAGTTCATTGTATTCCATAACAAAGACCATTATGATATATGTGTTTGAACGGTATTGTTCTTAAGGTGCTAAGAACTGTCTTTCTTTTTTATTGGGGAGGAGGCGTTTAACATTCTTTAATCTCGTTGTCATATTGGATAATGAACGTTTATGGAATGAATATGCATTTCCAATATGGCCAGCAATTTGTTTCAGCAAGTGAGAGACAAGGAGGTTTAGTACATCCTCTATATTATGTTCTATTATTGCGGGTGTGCTTTTATTCTGCATTGCTGAAAGCAAAATGAAATATAACTCACAAGCATATCTTGTAATATATGATAAAGTAAACTCTAGAAGATTACTGAAAAGCTACAGTATAAGAAATAGGGAGGGATTATGGTCACTGCTGAGAAAAAAAAAATCAAAGTAGAAGGGAAAAAAGAAAGAAGATGAAAAAAAGGTGCTTTAAAATCTTGTTTTTACAACTAAAGAGAGAATCTCTCAATGTGGTATCTTTCCAAAGATTTTTAAAAAGAGGAAAAAAAGGTGCCATAAAATCTTGCTTTTTCCAAAAGAGAGAGAATCTCTCAATGTGAATCTTTCCAAAGATTTTTAATTACCATAAGAGAAAAGGTGTGCACCTAAAAATCCTAACCCCAGTAATTATTAAGTTCTCTGATAATTAACATGGTTGGCAATAAGGTTCATTGCAATTCAATAATTTGCACATGCTCTTATGTGGGTTTCAAATGAATACTGCCCTTGAGATTTATGGATAATAGTAAAGAATGGTTCAGCTATATTGAAATGAGATGAACCAGCTTTTAATGATAATGTTCGTGTAGTACAAATTGAGAGGTGAGATAATCATTACCATAGACAGACACTTATGTGGGGAACTTATATTGTACAAGTTTATGTGCTAAGTAAGAAGAAGAACCAAGTGTTTTTTTTTATTAGAAAACTTTCAAACCGTTATATAAATATATATTTTATTGTGAGCATTACTTGAAGCTTCCACAATCTACAAAAAAGTAAAAAATGTCTTTTAAATTATTTGTAATGCTTGGTAATAGATAATAGTCACTCATGCTCATATTTGTTAGACATATTTAATTTAAAACTTAAGATGTTAAATTAAAAAAATGAAAAATAAAAACTGAAAATGGAAACAAATTTTGTTGCTTTTATTTTATGTTTAACAGCTTATATTTTAAGCTTGTATTTTATTGCATAAAACTATGTATGTTTAGGTTAATTACAGTAGACCTTTTCTCAATTGTTTTTAGATTTACCATTTTAATGGGTTTATCTTTAAGTTATGTGGTCGTGAAACAGTTTCCATACTTCTTAACAAAAAAACAGAATTTCTATTCATCATTCCTTAAAGTATATATTTACCACAGTATATATCCAAAATTTCCATAGCAAAGCAATTGCATGTTTGAGAGATGGTTTTCATGCTGAAACATCAAAAGCAGTATTGGGAATTTTTTTTGTAACTGCCACCATTTCAAGCAGTTTGTGCCTGCCAGCCTGGAAGCTTTCTTAACATGATCAGTCATACCAAAGATTATGCTCACATGTAGGTAGTGTGATGGCTGTGTCCTGTTTGCTATCCAAGAACATGGCAAAATGTAGGAATAAGCAATAATCAGTATTAAGTTTTCTTGTAGTATCATTCACTTTACTCTATGCATTATAGTTTTGTATTATTTATCAGATTTGTGAATGTTGAGTGCTCATTGACCTTGCAGCCCCTAAAAATGGTATATTGAGGTTCCTCTCCTCTTCCTCCACTGCCACAGCCGTATACTTTCTGTACTAAAACTTTAGTTATAATTAACATTTCAATTTGAAAAGTACACGTGCAGAAATCAGAATTTGGGCTTTTTGTTTTGCTCTTGGTAAAGCTTCCAAAAAGTATCCAGGTATTAAAGCCATACGTCTTTCATTTTTATTTGCAGCTGACTACTGACGTGAGCTTGATGACACTGTTGGTGGAACAAGTTGTACGACATAAACTTAAACAAAGGCCTTCAGTTCACACAGACAGTGCCAGTTTTACATCTTTGGAAGAGAAGGTATCCGGTAACCTACCAATGATCCTAGTCTTCCAGTGGTTGATCCAGTTTTTACAGGTAAAAATGAAATTGTTTGTTTTGCTTCAATTCTCTCTTAAACTTAACTTAAAAAGAACATACTGATAAACTGTTATGCAAGAAATTAATCATATATTGTGCATTCCCTGAACATTTCATGGCGGCCTTGGACTGGGTGACACACCTGTTGCCAGACAATATAGCACTACTACTGTTATGTCAGTCGAGTTGGATCTGTGATGAGGGAAAGAGGTCTGTGTGCGTGTTCGGAGTGACTTTGTGTTTTCTCTTAGGGATAATTTGTCCAGTACTAATGGCTCAGTACACTTTAGAACAAAGTATTTTTCTGTATGTCATGTAGGTGAAATACACTTCTGCATGAATGTGTCATAGAGAATGTCAACTTTATTATGCAGTTGTTCGAATTCCTAGCAGGACAATATTCCTGAACTTGTCATTAAAGTCAAGCATACAGGATCGTTTATGAACATGAAATATGTTAAAAAATGCAGTGTGCTATCAGAAGAGAAGCTGGATGAAGTATAGGCCTGGTTAGAGCACTCACCGCAAAAATCATTGAGATGTGTAGAACAAGAGGTTGGCATTTCCAACAGGTCAGCATTTAGGGCAACGAAACTTCTGAAACTTAAACGGTAGTTCATGCTTTACAACCACTAGTTCCTGTACCAAGGGTTAATTATTGCAATTGGTTTTTGTAGTCCATTTATAATGGTGTCATGGACCCACTTTTCATAGTTTTATTTTCAAGGTCATGTTTCTACCCAAAACAATAGATGCTGGTCTATGGAAAATCCCCATATTATTCATGAAATTCCTCACCATGCTGCAAAAGTTGGGTTTTGGTGTGCAGTAAGTGTGCATAGTATTATTGGTCCAATATTTTTCAATACAAGAGTTGATTCACACGTTTATGTAAATTCCATTTTAAATAATTTTTTTCCGCAATTAACAAGAGATGAACGATTGTGTGGGTGGTTTCAACAGGACTCAGCTACAGCGCACACTGCTGCAAATTCTATGCATGATTTTTATTTATGGGGAAGGTTAAAGAATAAAGTGTATGCATCCAACCCACACACACACACACGCCCGCCCGCCCGCCCCCATCCCCTCCCCCCACACACACACAAGATACATTGCTTCACTGCACAGAAGATGTCAATTCATTTGAAATGCTAGAGATTCGAATTCAAAGCTTTTTTTAGACTTTGATGTTCTGCATTGTTGTCATTTGACAGTGATTCTCATATCAATATCACCAAGCCAAAGACCTTTGCTGTGATGTACTCTAAACCAGTAGTACTACTAAACTATTAGCAATGTTTTAATCTTATAAATATTAATACCTCATATAAGAGGATTATACACGTTTCATTTAGGTCAACATCCTCTATTTGAGATAAATAAAATTAAGACACTTTTTATGAAACCTTTTTGTGACATCCTGAAGTTATCAAAAATTGGACCTTCTAAATAAAAAGAGAGATAGAAATTTTAAAACTCATATAAATTCATTCAAGTGTAAATTGTGTGTTTTAGTGTGTAATGTATAACTTCACGTGTGAATTGTGTAATGTAGTATCTTCCATCAAGAAGGGAAACTGAAAGCTATAAAGGTGGATGAAAAAGCATGTGTATCATTGTCAACTAGTGAAACAAAGGTAAATCATGTTACTAACTTGCTTGTAAATCATGATAAACAAACACTTGATGTCTTTCACCTCAACATTCAATATATAAGGACTAAGTTTACAGCACTGACTCACTATTTGAATGAACTAAATGCAGATATATGCATCATAAGTGAGCATGGCTTAGGTAGGGAAGATATTTGTAAATTGGATAACTACAAAGTTGCTAGTAAATATTTTAGATTGAATCATAAGGGTGGCAGGGTTATGGTACTCACTGAAATAACATAACTACAGAACAGTTTTACATAGAGAAAATATTTGAAGCTACCACTATTAAGATAGGAACAAATCATGGGAATATACCCATTATCGGATTATATAGGTCACCTTCAGCCTTCTCCGAAAGATTTTATTTCACAATTAGAATTATTTCTACATTCACACCTGAGCAAAGATGTTAAAGTTATTCTTGGAGGTGATTTTAATATAAACCTAGATAACTCTTGACAACTCATATAAAGAATTAAAAGCTGTAATAAATATGTACAATATTTAGGATATAATCCAAGAACCAGCACGAGTAACTTTAAATACATCCTCAAATATTGATCATATAGCATCCAGTATACCAGAGCGCTCATATTCCATAATTAATACTTGCATATCACATCATTATGCTCAATTTGTCTAATTCAACATAGCTAAATATGAAACACAGCCAAAAGAAGTTTGGGTATTTCGGGATATAAATAAAGAAAATATATCTAGATTGGTGTATAAATTAAATACTGAAAACTGGGATTTTATCTTTGGCTGTAATATTTTAAATAATAAATGCAATAATTTTTATGAGGTTTTTAAATTACACTTTGATGATTGTTGTCCACTTAAGCAGGGTACACTAAATAGGATCAAAAAAGAAAGAATTTTATTACCATTAGAATTAGTAAGGCTAAAAGAGAAATTGAAAGATATGTATGTACTATATAAGAGCATGTCAACTATTTATTATAAAAATAAGAATAAGGCTGTACAATGACAATATTTAAAAGAACTAAAGAATGTAAAAGCAAAAATATACAGAGAGAAAATGGAAAATTAAAAAATATTAACAAATCAGCATGGAGTCTGATAAATGATACTAGAAAGAACAAACAGTTGCACAAAAATATTCAGCTAAAGATAGATGGTAAATTGATACAGGACCCAATAATTGTAAGTAATGCATTTAATGACTTTTTTATCAATGTGGCCTCTCAAACATTACACCGAAGCAAGTATTCAGATATTGCTACTATTACTACACCTCCAGTCCAGTCCTCATTCTTTATTGGATCAGTAACAGAAAGTGAAATCAGTAAATTGATTAGTAACTTAGCAAATAAATGAAGTAGTGCGTGGGACAAGATTAGTCCAGTGATAATGAAATACTGTAGGAACGTTCTGGTTAATCTACTAACATATTTTATAAACTCCTGTATAGAAAAAGGAGAATTTCCGGAAATATTAAAAATAGGACTAATTAAGCCATTATTTATAAAAAAGGAGATGGTGATGATGTTAATAATTATAGACCAATTTCATTAACTTCTGAAGTAGCCAAACTTTTTGAAAGAGTCCTATTGGAAAGGTTAATTTCTTACTTTGATAAATACCAACTTCTTTGAAACTTTCAACAAGGTTTCAGAGAAGGAAAGTCTACATCCACTGCTATTAGCCAGTTTATTCATGAAGTCACAAAAAAATGGAAAATAATGACAAGGTTAGCTCTTTATTTTTAGGTCTGTCTAAAGCTTTCGACTGTGTTGATCATAACATCCTATTGGGTAAACTGGATAACTATGGGATAAGGGGTTTAATTAAGAGAATAATAAGTAGTTACCTTATCGGAAGAAGTCAGTTAAAAGAAATGTTCCATAAAACAGGTAAATTTATCAATAAAATACGTTCAAAAGTAAAAATCATTAAGTATGGAGTACCTACCTCTAGGGACTATTGGGACCATTATTATTCATTACATATGTTAACAATATCATGGACCCACTCAATACCTCAATTGTCACTTATGCAGACGATACAACAGTCATCTGCTGGAGTAAAAGCATGGAGGGATTAAATGTAAATATGAACTACTCTGCCTCCATGATAGCAAACTACTTTGAGGCTATCAACCTTAAATGTAATGTGAAAAAAACAAAAATGATGCAATTTAACTCGTTAAAACAAAAATATCTCCAATTTGAGCCTACAATTACAGGGTAACGCTATCGAAGAAGTGCAAGCTCACAAATTCTTAGGTATAGTAGTAGATACTTAATTAAAATGGGTAAAACACATTAACCACATTTGCAGTACCATCAGGAAATCAATTTTTCTACTAAGACATTTCCAGACGTATGGGGATTTATATATTTTGAAACTTATTTATTTTGGTTGCATTTATTTCCAACTTGTGTATGGAGTAGAAATCTGGGGCTGCTGTGCAAAAACACACATGGACAGATTGTTAATTCTTCAAAAAAGACGCATTAGACTTATGTTCAAATTAAAACCAAGAGATTCATGTAGGGATACTTTCATCAATAAAAAAATATTCACCAATTACTCTCTGTATGTTTTCAATACTATATTTTATGTGATAGATAAGCAGAGCTTAGCAAGGAATAATGACCTACACAAGTATAACACAAGGAGCAATTCTGATTTCTACAGACATAATGTAAATAAGGGTATCACAGAAAAAGATGTTAGCATAAGAGGAATCATGCTGTTTAATAAGTTACCATCACAATTAAAAAATATTGCTAACATCTCAAAAACACGGCTTAAATCTAAACTACAAGAATACTTAATAAATAAGGCTTTGTATAACTTAAATTAACTATAAATGTATAATATTGTAAATAATTTGTATAACCTAGGAATAAGGCTGACATGTCCAAAATCAATGTAAAATTGATAAACTGGATGCAATAAATTACATTACATTACATCAAATCCTGAGTGGACCATTATTTGTAAAGACATACACACATATGTCAAAACAATGAATCTTTTTAGATTAACAAGATTCTTTTAAGCCACTCAGGTTATTAAAAGGTATAACTTTTAGTTCTAGTGTTGAAATTATTTAGTTGAGTCAATTTTGTAACACTACATCACTTACATTTGTTATTTGAAAACATGTTTCAGAAGCCATGTGCTCCATTTTCAATTCCTTTAGTCGACTGCTGGCATTTGTTGCTGTGGTGTCTCTGAGGCTGGTGGTGGTTTGATGAACTTCTGCATCAGTAGGTTACCTGGCAGGATTTCAAAATTGAAGACGCGGTTCTGGCAAGGCACTCAGTATTACACTTGCTGAAACCCTGTATGGATCTGGTCCATAGCAACAGAAGTGATACCACTTGGCCACAGCTTTTGACAGAGGTCCATGATTGAGTGCATTATTGTACTGGAATTGGCTCTCTCCAGTTCAAATGCTTTAAACAACATGGACCTAACTTTCTCCCCATTAGGGGAAAAGTAAAATTTCAAAATGTATTGTTCCAATGAATCTGGAGTTCCGTTCGCACGATTCCCTCACCAAAATCAATCACTTTCTCCTGGATTCTTTGATAAACAGGCCTAATGCAGTTTTTTCTTATAGGACTCTAAATTGGACACTGACATCTTTGTGTATTTTTCAAGGAATTTTTTAAAAGCTGGATGGTTTACTGTATTGAGTGAAATCCCCCCTTATGTAAGAGCAGTGCACAAATCGATATGGAATTGCTTCAAATTTTGAAGTTTTGAACATTGTTCAGTGCACTTCATAATAAGGATTGTCATGATATATTTTTTGAACAGTGTTGTTCTTTTGATGCATAGAACTGATTTATTTTTATTTATTATTTTTGTTCTGGCTTAACGTCCTTTAACCTGGTTGTCATATAGGACGGTGAATGAAATTGGTGAAAAGGTTACTGATGTTGAAGATTTTGTGACAGTGAGGTATACTACATATAAGTATTAATTTGAGTTGATTGTAATATTTTTAAATCACTTATACATTCTATAATTACAGACAGGTTTCGGAAGCTCTGATGGTGGATTTAACCTTTTCGTGGATATGGGTGTCATATGACATCAATTTTAAAATGCAAGAGAACCAATATGGACATGATATGACGTCCTGTGCATGCATGCATTTAATGCTTATTTAACCCTAATTATTTTAATTTTTATCTTTTAAAATAAATTTAAATAAATTCTAGAATAAATAGTCTTACCTTTAAAGGTCCGTTTTTGAATGGTACAACTGAAAACATGGATAGACACATAAGGGCACATCTCCACATTCATGGCATATCAGGTTAGTCTCTTTACGAACTCCCTTTTTGTGGCACACCAAACACCTTCGAAATGGACGCGGCTTTTTAGCTGTCGATGGTATGGTGTGCATGGGTTGTAGATTCTTTACCCCTGTATGAAGAGGCCTCTTAATTGTTATAGTGTTCAATTAGGCTACGAGCTATTGATATGCTGAAGTCCAGGTAGGTCATCGTCTTGCGTGGGTTTAGAGTTCTCCAAATTACTAAACCATTGTCAGCAGTAAAAAATTTTGTGAATCTGTCAATTGGTTGTCAATTAAAGTCAGCTGAGCTGTGGGTTGTTCACCAGGGGCTGTGCCCGTGAAGATATGTCTAGTTGTTTTGGAGTCATTTGACTACCCCACAATGTTGCTTCTTCAGGAACACCTTAAGAAATAGAGTCACTTTCTTCCTCGCTGCTACTTATATCCTCGATGCCCCCCTCAAAATCTGAAAACTCGCCGTCAATATCAAAGTCACTGTCTTATAGCAAAAAGTCCTCCACATCTGAAATAATTTCTGAAGCCTGTACACTGCCTACATGAGCTAATTTGTTAGCTACATTGCTAGTCGAAGTTATGGTTAGAACTCAGATATAACATTTTCAAATGTGCTTTCCTGATAGCTTAAACAAAAAACTGTGAATCCTGTAGCTACACGGCTCTACCATAAATCTCCACTGTGTATTTATTCTAAGGCGTAAATAGAAAACTGACAGAGAGGTTTGATTTCTTTGCGCTTGGTTGTTCCTCACAAACACACACACGTAATTTCGTCGTAGCAGTAAACAGAATGATAAAATCTTGAAGCTGAGAGCATTATGCTTAGCTAGCTATTTGTATATACATTTGTACGCACATAGCACAAGCCTGATTCACAAATTAGGTGCGTTCAACATACAGAATGACTTTTGCAACAGAGAAAAAAATTAGTGATATTTAAACTTTGTTAATGCAGTCTCTCTTTTGTTTCTACGATAGATGTATAGTGCCTTTGATAAGCGTTAAGACAGTTTTTTTTTAATTAAAATATCTTAATAAATACCAAAGATACGAATATTTATGTGTGAGGTATATTTACCTACATTTAACAATTTAAATGCCTTGGAATTGTTTATTGGGTATCCATTACCGGCCATGCAGCATTTAAATGGCCATCACTCAAGCAGTTAAGTATCCCTGGATGAGCTTTTCTCTGGGCAGGATCTCGAAATTCATTAAATTGTTACTATTTTTCCAGGTTTCTAATTACCAATGTTTCTTATGTCTTTTACTAAATTTGATGCTTTTCCTATGTTTTGGTGTTCTCTCCAGAAATGCCAAGCCACTGCCAATTTATCTTCCTTTTTTTATGTTCCTGAATTGCTTCATGTTCTTAGTTACCAAATTTCTCTTTGTTTCCTCTATGTATAATTTATCACAGTATAGGCCCTTGCTGGAACTCCACTACATGTTCTTACAAGATTTGTGTGCTAGGTAAGGAGAAACTGTATTTTTTTTTATTAGAAAGCTGTTTCGAACCATTATATTAATATATATTTGATTGTGTACTTCCACAATCTGCAATATACTAAAAATATCTTTTAAATAACTTGTACTGCTTTGGAATAAATGGTTGTCAATACATGCTTATATTTATTATTCATATTTAATGAAATTGAAGATGTTAAAGTAAAAAATTGAAACATAAAAAGTGAGAATGGAAAAAAATGCTGGCACTTTCCCTTTATATTTAACAGCTTATATTTTAAATTTGTATTTAATTAATTAAAACTGTGCATATTTAGCTTAATTACAATAGACCTTTGCTCAATTGTTTTTAGACTTAACATTTTACTGGGTTTATCCATTTGGTTATGTGGTCATGAAGCACTTTCCATACTTATACTTGTTAACAAAAAAGAAAACCCTATTCATCATTCCTCAATGCATCATTTAACAGAGCACATATAAAAATTCTAATAGTAACACAATCCCATTCTTGAGAGATTGCCTTCATGCTGAAATAACTTCTTGAGAGATTGCCTTCATGCTGAAATAACCAAAGCAGTATTGGTATTTACTGGTATTGAGGATTTTGTGAAATTTTAGATCTCTTATCCAAAGATTCTTAAATCCAATACCAGTGACAAACTCATCCTCCACAACACCTGCAAACTATGACAATGGCAGTCAAGGAAAAGTTGATAATGGAAGCAACAATTTCCAAAACATACCCTTAATTATAAAATGTAAATGATGTAAACGTGTTACAATCAACATAAATAACAATCATATTAATTATTGGTAATTTTTATGTAATTACCAACATTTCAATCATGTTGTCCCTTCCAGTCTTGAAGGTTTCTTAACATGACAGCCATAGCAAAGGTTATGCTTACCTGATGGGTTAGTGTGACGCAAGTTTTCTGATTTGCTATCATCTAAGCACATGGGAAAGTGCAGGAATAAGCAATAATCAATGTTATATTTTCTTGTAACATCATTCATTTTATTATTACACATACTTTTGTTTTGTTTCTCAAATTTATGAATATTGAGTACTCAATGATTTCTTGCTCCCTCTAAAAACTATGTATTGAGGTTGCTTCTCCTTTTCCTCCACCGCCATGTACTTTCGGTAGGTACTAAAGGTTTAGCTGCAATTAACATTTCCATATGAAAGGTACACATGCTGAAACTAGAATATTAGTGTTTTATTTTGCTCTTGGTGACAGCTTCCAAAAAGGAACCAGGCATTCCAATGGATTTACTCAGTTCTATTGTTAAACCCATTTAGTGTTACTTTTAAAGTCATACATTTTTCATTTTTATTTTCAGATGACTTCTGCCCTGAGTTTATGACCCTGTTGGTGGAACAAATTGTACGAGATCAGCTGTAACAAAGGCCTTCAATTGTCTCTGATAGTGCTAAAGCTTTGCGCCTGTGAAGCATAAGGTGTCTGGTGCCCTACCAATGATTCTAGAACTTCCAATGGTTTATGCAGCTTGTACAGGTAGAAATGAAATTCATAATTGTGCTTCAATTTTTCCTTAAACTTAAATAAAAAAGAACTACTAATAAAATGTTATGCCAGAAAGTAATCACTTAGAGTTTAGAAATCATGAGATATTTTAATTAGATTTCTTTTGACTCATCTGACTCATATATTTTGGCCAGTAAACGACAATGCATTCTCATATTCTTTTTTGAAATAATATAAACCTCCAGTATCTCCCTCTCTCACCTCTCTCTCTGAGGGAAAAAGTAGTTCACTCTTGGACAATAAATTGAGTCATGTCTGGAAGGTCAAATTTGTGTACATGGCATAGCGCCTTGTGTATACATACTGTAATACAGTTGTATAGTAGCAGCAACAAGCTGTTACAAGTTTCACATCTTATCATTACTAAAGCACATGATCAATAATCATAATCGAATATGCAACTTAAGCTTCTTCAACAACAAACTATCAATAAATAACTAAAAATACAGACACAAAACATGATGAGTACAGTTTATGTTGAATATCTTTATTAAACCAGCCACCTTCCACTTCTGCTCACTGTAAAGCTGTGATAAAACGTAGGCTGCTACTCTGGTGAGGTTCACAGGTTCACTGCTCGCATGTTACATACATTTCCCTTCCCCCTTCCCTTGATGTTGAATCAATTTACTTTAGACATACTTATTTCACACACACCATTCAGTACAGTTAATAATATGATAGATATTATGATGTTTCATTAAGGGTTTATTCTACCGAACAGCAATGTGCTGCACAGGAAAGCAGAAGTTGTGCAAAATCATGAACAGTTCTCTCAAGGAAAAAAAACTGAATCTTTATAGTAATGAAAAAATACTAATAAACAAAATATTTGTTTTCCAGGCACATGGGAAAATGCAGGAATAAGCAATAATCAGATATTACTGATTATTGCTTATTCCTGCATTTTCTTGTAGCATCATTCACTCTACTATTACACATTATTGTCTTGTTTTTTTTCTCAGATTTATGTATGTTGAGTACTCTTTTTATTTCTTGCGCCATCTAAAAATGATGTATTGAGGCTCCTTCTCCTCTTCCTCTACTGCCACGGCCATATACTTTCTGTACTAAAAGTATAACTACAATTAATATTTAAATATATTAAATAGACATGCAGAAATTGGAATTTGGGTTTTTGTTTTGCTCTTGGTGACAGCTTCCAAAAAGTATCCAGGCATTCCAATGAATTTTCTGAGATAAACCCATTAACTGTTACTTTTAAAGTCATACCTTTTTCATTTTTATTTTCAGCTGCGGTCTGCCCTGAGCTTCATGACGCTGTTGATGGAACAAGTTGTACAAGATAAGCTGAAGCAAAGACCTTCAATTCTCACAGACCATGCCCAAGTTCTACACCTGTGGAGCAGAATGTATAACAATGAAACTGTTTAGATTAACAAGTTTATTTTAAAGTTCTGAGGCTATTAAAAGATATAACATTAATTCTAGTGTGTTTGTAACAGCATAACATGTTCGGTAATTTAATTCATATTGTTGAAGTTTGTTCTCTGTACATAGATAAATAGATAGATATATTTTTCACTTCATTAATTACATGGTTTAATTTATATCTAAAATTCCTTAATAATTAAATCCCAACCCTAAATTTTACCCATTACATCTCATTTTCTCACTTTACTAAGTTGCTGCATTTCTGAGGACCCATAACAACCAACACCATGGTTACCTCCAATTTACTTCTTCCTTTCACCAGTCCACATTTCTTCCTGTTCCTTATTTCTGATTTTGTTCATCCAAATTCTTCTTACTACACTTAAATATTTTCCTATTTCTATTAAACTTAACTTTGATTTAACTCTTAACATCCTTTGACCTATAATTTCATTTGGTAAATTAGACCAATTGTTTTTTCATAATTTTTCTCTAATAGTTATTGTTCCTTCACATTCTAGAATTAAATGCCAATAATTATTAAACTTCCTATTACACAATGGACATTTACCTTGGTTTGTTCCTTCCCCTAAGCCTTTTAACCTCACCACCTCTGTCCTAGCCCATCTCTTGCTGGTTTGTGGCAAACATCAACATAATTTCCTCTCCCCCATATCGTTTTAAGTTCCATATAAACACAATGAATTTTGGAATTAAAATTACCTATTGTTTCCTGTGTTTCCATATTTCAATTCTCATCTAACGCTTTTCCAACATGCTTTCTCATCTGCCAGTCTGCCATTCCAAATATCCCCACACCCTATTTTATCAAAAGTTCTTTTTACTCGCTTATACCAAGTATGGCTTATTAAGCTTGCTCTAAACATTAATTTAGTATATTATTATTTTCTAATTCCTTAATTCTCCACCAGTATTTCACTACTCTTTCCATAATTTTTGCTTTACTACTAAATCTCCCAACCCCATTAGGTGAAACTCAAGGTAAACCCAAAATTGATTTGCAAATGCTCCTATGTACCTTATTTACATATTCCCACCCCTCCTCTATACCCGAAACCTCTGCACAATAGAGTATTTTAGCCTCAACTAATACACCATATACTTTTTCTAACCCTTTTACATGTATACCTGGTGTTTTGTCTAGACACGCTCTAATAGCTTTCATTGCCACTTTTCCGTTCGCTATAATCTGTTTCTGTTGTTCACCCCATCTACCATTACTGCACAATCTTACTCCCAGATAATCAAAATTCCTTGTTGTTCTCTGCACGAAAATGATTTGATTCAGAAAAATAAAAGTTAGTTTACAGAATTATTTCATAAGAGATTGTGAATTTCTCTTCAGGTTCATGAGTGCCATGCAGAGCCACTTCTGTTCAATGCTTTTACATTCACATGGGCTGGAAATGAAAACCTTGCTGGAGGAGTAGACTTAGTTGTGCCATCTGGGCAATGGTTCTGTCTCACAGGATGTAGTGGTCCTTACTGCCAACAACTGAAGATAGATAAGGTATGCAAGTGGCAAAATAAAAAGATTTATATCACATGAATGAGTCCATTATATGAATCAGTAGTTAGACTACCAGAACGTGTCGAAAGTAGCAAACTGAATTAGTAATTACCACGCTTGTAGTTTTTAAGTGAACATTTTGAATTAAAAGAAAAATAGAAGAGAATATATGCCAAAGTAAGGTGAAAATGGGAGAAAAGGTGCTGTTTTACTCAACTAATGACAAATGTCAATCTTCTGCTTCAGATTATTGAGTTACAAACAAATATATCAAATCCTCAAAATAGGAAAATACAGGAAGCTGATGTATTTCAAGACATTAGAGGATCTCTAGGAAGCTTGTCTTTGGCAAATCCTGTAACTGGTCCCTCACAGAAGTAAAAATATCCCATTGTTTTCCATTTCAATCTCGTGTTGTTCCAATTGAATAGGTGCGGTATCAGTAATTGGCTTCGTCCAATAAATGCAGAAGCTCGTGTCAAAATTTTCACACATCAAATCAGAACACTGGATCCACGATCCCCAGGGGGTAATGACTGGGAAATTTGGAAGGGGCAGGCCAATGAGTTACTTATAGAAAACAACCTAACTTGGGAGTTTTCTGTAGAATGGCAAAGATGAATCCATTTGCAATGTCATATTCATTCCATATGAATTCACCAAATGTGTGAAGGGCAAGTCATTTACTTTACCTTAGGGACAAAGATTTTAAATGGTTAATTCCTGAAACCGGAGTCTGATTGAAGCAACAGAAGTAGTTTTTCTTATTGATACCATCTGGCCACAGCTTTTGAGAGAAGTCCATGATTGATTACATTATTGTACTGGCATTGGGTCTCTCTAGTTACTATGCTTTAAACTGCATGGGCTTAACTTTCTCACCTAATAACTGAAAAACTATATTCTTCAAAATGTATTCCTCCATTGAATCTGTAGTTTCACCCAGCATGATTCCCACATTACAATCAATCGCTTGATCCTGGATTCTTTGAATAGGAATTCCCATATGTGTAAGAGCAGCACACAAATCAATTTGTAATTTCTTCAAATTTAGAATTATTAGCATTGTTCAGTGCATTCCATAATAAAGATTGTCGTGTTAAATTTGTTTGAACAATCTTGTTCTTATGGTACTTAGGACAGGGTTTTTTTTTTTTTTGGGCGGGGGGGATTAACATGTTTTAACCCCGTCATATCGACAATGAATGAAATTTGGTGAATTTATGCTCAAATAATCTCAGGCTCTATGGAGCTTAACTTGACAGTCATCTTCTCTGGATAAGGGGAAAGACCAGAAAAAAAAATTATCCAAGCAGCTCACCCTAAGCGAAATTTGAACTCACTACCTGTTTAATATGAGGCAAGCATGCTAACCCCTCACATCCCAGGCGGTGACTGATGCGGCCTTGCTGATGTTTTTCATCTAACAAAATTTATGAGATGCATACACTACACCCTAGTACAGTTGCATCTGTTTCTATAGAATTTGTTTGAATTTCTGAGATGTGTAGTAAAAATATTGGGCCCTTGATAATATTGGCATGGCTAAAAATGGCAATGCACTCGCTTACTAACAAACTTGCACTCAAGCAACAGCTAATGATTCTGTTGAAATTAAGAAGATGGAAGTAGGAGAAAGAGGGTTTAAACATGAGCAATATGATTTTTCATTTGTTGCAGATGTTGATGGAATGAATTTCCAATATTCCTAGGAATGTGTTACAGTAAATGAGAGAAAAAGGGGAATTGCACACATACTACTTTAATTTCTATTATGGCTGGTTTGTTTTCAGTCCCGCTTTACGGAAAGTAAAATGGAATGAAACTTGCAAGCATACCTTGCCATATATGATAAGGTAAGCTCTAGAAGATTTCTGAAACACTGCAGTATAAGAAAAAACCGTGATATCGTGGATTATGGTCCTGCTTAAAAAGAAGAAAGTAGCAAAAAAAATGGAAAGAAGTGCTACAAACTCCTCATTGCCAAACTAGAGAGAGAATGTCTAGTACCTGGTTCCAGAAAGAGTTGTTAGTATTTAACACGTTCTTGGACCTCTTTAACACATTGTGTTCGTTCCGATACTGAATGTTAATTTTAACAACTTGTTAAACTGTTTATTAAGCTAACGTAAGCTTTTCCTTGTGTTAAGAGTTTAACAACTGCAGCATTTCAAAATGGCAGACATTAGTCATAAAGCTGATGCAGTACTACTTTATTTGGAAGCATTGAACATTGTTTCTAACAGATAAGGGGTGTAGGACGTAATGATTTGGAAAATTTAGAAGAAGAAGAACTTTTGTACAAGTATATAGACTTTCTATCGGTAGTAAGGAAGATTGTAAATGAAATACGAGAGAGGTCAGAACATTCTACGCATAGAAACAATATACTCTTTCACCAACACTGTAGGTATTATTGGCATTAAGATTTTATGCTAAGGTTCTGTACAGTTGTTGGTGTGAGATAATGCCAGAGTTGCAAAATCTACTGTAAGCAGAACTGTCAGTACAGTTTCCGCTGCTATTGCTTCAATAAGACCTAGGTATGTTGAATTGCCATCAGCAGAGGAGCGTCCGGATATCATAATTTTATAACAGGTTTTGTTTTCTTTTCCTGGGAATACTGTTAGGGGACAATGGGTATTCTTTAAGGAAATACCTTTTAACCCTATAACTAAATCATGAAACATGATCTCAAAATAACTATAATGCTGCACATTTTAGAGTTTGGAATTGCATAGAAAGGATGATAGTACTGTGGAAAAGGCATTTCACGATACCCAGCTTGGGTCTACGAATTAAACTTTGAAGAACTTTGACAATCTTCGTGCCAACAGTTATGATGCACAACGTTGCAGTAGAAACTGAAGATGAACTTCCTCCTGAAAACTTACCCCCTTACCAGTTCATACAGAATAGAAGAAGAAATAGGAATGATGAAAAGCAGAAAAATGTTACTATTCAGGTGGACGAGCAAACTGTCATGTCTTTCAGGAACACAATTGCACAGCAACATTTTGCTTGTAAGTACTATGCAACATACTATTGATTAATTTATTCCCAGGGAACAGGTACTGCAGTACAATAATTATGTAGACCATCATTTACATAGCATACAACTTGACAAAACATCTTAGTATCACAAAATAAATATTAATGTTATGGTAAGAATTACAGTAACACACTTTTACATGTAACCTAAAACAAACGCCTATAATCTTACTTATTATGAGAGCTAGGAGATATATGGACTTAAAGGGTTCATAGTATATGTATAAACCAAAAGTGATGTGATGTGATAAACATTTCAGCATTGATATTGCCTATAACTTGGGGCTTTGATTGCTTTCAGTTCTGAAAAGTACAGTTTATATTTTCTAGTCCTGCTTATTATGAAAGATAAAATGACACATTTGTAGATTCATCTAAATGAGAAAAGTTTGTGCTTTGAGGAATTTCAGTATCAAAGTAGTAACAACATAATAATTATAATCACAATTTTTATAGAATTTCATGATGTTGGAAGAGAACAAAAAGAACAAAATGATTACATACTATGTACATTAAAGGAAAAGAATTGTGAAAAATAAATTTTTTTGAATGTAAGTTATTTAATTTTTGCTATTTCACTTTATTTCTTGGTTTATTTTTTGTTATCATGCCAGTAATAAATGAACCACTATAAACAGTAGTATATATTTTGGTGGTACGAGTATAATACACAAATATTGTTTGTCCATTTGGGTTAAAGTTGAAATTTTGTTTACCTAGTTTGGTAGAAGCATGAAATAGGCTATCTCTTTAACTTTATGCATTATTGGCATATAGTTAATTTTTTTCATGATTAGCAATGACATTTATATATAGTTCAAACATGAACAAAATATATGTATTTCATTTAACAATCTTCCTAAACTTGGTGAGGTTGCCTCCTGACAAACAGTACTGAACAGCTGTAAACAAATTCAGTTTCCTTCCGTTTGTATGCATTCGATTTCTGTATCAATATAACAATAATATGTCTGCCTTAAGCCTATTGTAACAATTGAAATGTAAAATACAGCATAGCTGATATGAATTGAATAATAATATTGCAGTCGTAATTTTTTTTTTTCCTCAACCTAATTAAACCAATATATTTTGAATTTCTATTTTATTATTATCATTTATGCAATTCAATCTTAGTGGCACATACAGAATTATGGTTCATTGTTTGAACTATTTTAGACTTTTTAAAAATTAAAGAATGTTACAAAGACTGAAACTACCTGAATCCCTTGTAAATAAATGATTCAAATATAATATAAGTTACTTTTAAATAAGTTACATGCATTTATTTAATCTTTGTTTGTGTTTTTTTTTTTTTTTTTTCTTAGTGTCTTTGGAATTTTTAAATTTTATAACAAGATTTCATGTTAATGGGAGTTTTTCCAACTTATGCTGTAGAAACAACTTAAAAAACAGACTCAACAAATAAACTTATCTATTATTTTCAACATTGAGGTATGAATAATTAAAGTATTACTTACCATAATATTCAGCATCACAATCGCGTGGATTGCTATGTGGATCAGTTTGGTCTTCACTAGAACACTTTGGTCAACTTTAACTGAATTGGCCCACACCAGTCTTGTATTTTTGCAAACGTTTTTCACTCCCACCTTTTTTCTCTGCTCTTTTGAGATTTGTGTAAAATTGCTTCAGTTGCTTATGTGAACTATTCGTTGCTTTTAGGTTTGCATTAAATTTGTCTTCTATCTTCTCCCATACAACATCATTTTCCTTATTCGATTGGCTATCTGTCTTTTTACATTCTGTGATACCTATGTATTTCGTCACCAATTCTATGAGGAGTTCCTTCTCAGAATTGGAAGAATTTGTACCTCTCACTTGCCTTATATTTTTGTCCTGCCATTTTTACTACTAGCAATGAAAAACAAAAGATTATACAGCACGAACAAGCGCATTGAGATGCGTCTAGGAATGCAAATATTGCTTTCACTGCCTTCTCCATTGTCATTTTCATCAATTCACTGAGGCTATCGAGTTAGCGAACATTTTGTAAATAAATGTTTCTGGAATGATAGAACTATAAACACGTTAAAATTTTGTCACAATGTAAAGAAACAATTTGTTGAGAGAAATTTAACAACTCCTTCTGGAACTGGGGACTCAATGTGGTATCTTTGTGAAGACTTTTAATTACCCTGAGAGGAAAGGTGCTCACCTATAAATCCTAGCCATGGCGAAGTTCTCTGATAACTAATGTAGTTGGCAATAAGGCTCATTGCAATTCACTGATTTGCACAGGCTTTTATGTCTGTTTCAAATGAATACTTTCCTGGAGATTTATGGGTAATAGCAAAGAACGGCTAAACTATACTGAAATAGGATGAACCAGCTTTTAATGATAATGTGGGTATAGTACAAGCTGAGATGTGGGATAATCATTACAATGATCAGACAATTATTTTAGGGACTTACATTGTAACTTATGTACCCTAGGACCTTGCTGAAACTCTGCCGAATGTTCTTGCAAAGTTTGTTTGCTAGTTAAGAAGAAACAAATTTGTGAATTTTTTATGTAATTGCCAACATTTCAAGCAGGGTTTGCCTTCCAGCCTGGAAGCTTTCTTAGCATGCTCAGTCATTACATAGATTATGCTTACCTGATGAAGCTAGTGTGATGTCTGTGTGCTATTTGCCATCCAGGGCACATGGGAAAATGAGGGAATAAGCAATAATCAGTATTATATTTTCTTGTAGCATCATTCACTTTACTATTACACATTAATTTCTTGTTTTATTTCTCAGATTTATGAATGTTAAGTACTATTTGATTTCTTACGCCCTCTGAAAATGATATGTTGAGGATCCTCTCTTCTTCCACCACAACCACTATATACTTTTTGTGTTAAAGTATTAGCTGCAGTTAGCATTTAAATATGAAAAGTACTCTTGCAGAAAACCAGAATTTGGGATTTTTGTTTTGCACTTGGTGACAGCTTCCAAAAAGGATCTAGGCAATCCAATGAATTTACTCAGTTCTATTGTTAAAACCATTAAGTGATACTTTTAAAGTCATACATTTTTTCATTTTTATTTTTCAGCTAACTTCTCCCCTGAGTTTATGACCCTGTTGGTGGAACAAATTGTACGAGATAAACTGCAGCAAAGGCCTTCAATTTTCACACACAGTGCCAAAGTTTTACACCTGTAGGACAGAAGGTGTCTGGTGCCCTACCAGTGGTCTTGGTCTTCCAATGGTTTATCCAGCTTGTACAGGTAAAAAATGAAGTTCTTTGTTGTACTTCAATTCTTTCTTAAACTTAAATAAAACAGAGCATACTGATGAACTGTTATGCAAGAAAGTAATCATTTAGAAATTTTATACAGAATTTAGAAATCATGATATATTTTAATTAATTTCTTTTGATTCAACTGACCCATATTTTTCCCCAGTGATTTCTTTTGACTCATCTGGCTCATATATTTCACCCAGTAAATGACAATGCATTTTCATATTCTTTTTTGAAATAACATAACCAGTATCTCTCTCTCTCTCTCTCTCTCTCTCTCTCTCTCTCTCTCTCTCTCTCTC